>CM076576.1:787031436-787271198 GCA_034641835.2 Pinus albicaulis
GTTCAGATCTACCCTTTTTCTTCAGACAGATGTTCGCCTTGATGCTCGCCTCATCACAGATCTAAGCCTTCCCTAATCAGATCTAACAAATACAAGAGCAATTCAGATCTAGATCCCCTTCTACATCATTGGTGCATCATACAATCAGATTTATCCCTCAGATATACTTCAAAGAGAAGTATTCATTCAAGCTCAGACATCTTGCACTCACACTCATGTTGTGCACAATGAATTTCTTCTCCTTTTATATGATTATCCTTTTTCAATACCATGAGCCCCTTTTTCAATACCATGGACCAAAACAATACCATAAGCCCAAAACTACTTGGACGGGGTCAATTAGGCGGATCATTACCCAATACTATGGGTCAATACCATGGTGGTTACCCTTGGATTTGCACTTTTTGAGCGCTTTAGCCCATACGCGACTTGTAACGTTCCTTTCCGCGTGCATACGCGACTTCCCCTAGGCCAATCCGCGCATACCAAGAGACATGCTCTTTTTCATCATTCTCTGAGTACATTCTGAAATCCTTTCTTCATTGCCTTCTGTAAATACTGTAGATACATCAGATTTCCTTTATCAAGGACATATTCTATCAAACACAACTTCATCAAGTAAGTTGTCATCATCTTCATCAAGTGGGTTTCCTTTCAAGTACAACACTCAACATCATATCATCAACAATCATCATATCACTTCAGATTTACATCATTTAACAAGTCCATCAAGTCAAGCATAACTTCATCAGGTGGAGTGCCATCAAGGAAAATACATGTCAACAGTCGCACGTCTTCATCTTCATTCAGTGGATTGCCATCAAGGACAACACTCTGCATCATATTTCCAACAATCTCCCCCTTTGGACTTGATGGCAACCACGATGGTGTTTGGTTACCACAGCAGATAGATACCATGTCACTCTCCCAAATATGTCACATCATTACCTTCTCTTTATTCAAACACCATGTCACTCTCCCCCTTCGACATCAAGGGCAAAGGGCGGATCAAAAACCAACATTCTCCCCCTTTTCTCCTCATGTGGAAGAAACAGTCTGCAGATCTGATATGTGCTGAAGTGGCCAAGCTCCCGCTGAGTCCATGCTGAATCTCCAAACATATTTGTCAATGAAGTACATGACTCTATGAACTTCCTATCACCAAAGACTCATACTTACATCAAATATCCAACCAAGTGGATTTACATATAAGACTCAAGTACCCAACCAAGTGGGTTTACAAAATTTGACTCAGCTACCCAACCAAGTGGGTTTACAAAAAATGACAAGTCCTTACATGACTGAATATTACAATTTTTACATCATGGGTCTCAACAAGACCTTTTCACCAAAATATAAATATGACCATTTATGACCAACACCAGAAAGTCCTCAAGAAAGAGGACATATTTCAGAACCATAATAATGCCAACACCGCATTATAGTCAGCAAAGCTAATGCTCCCCCTGAATCTGTGCAACCATGCATCCTTTTCATATGAATAAGGCTCCCCCTTAGTTTGTGCAACCTGAACATTTTCACCAACTAATCATCAAGGCATCTTCATCAAAACATTAGAAACAGATTTATGAGAACTGGAACACCACCAGAGATACCAAACAGCACTGCAGCTGTGCTGAAGAGAGCCGAACCAACCAAGAATTGTCAGCAACCAACCATACGCGGTTTTATGTGCAGGAACTCGCGTACATACGCGACTGTGTTTCAGGAAACCCGCGTATCCCAAGACACCTTCTAAATTTCAACCAGATCTGATTCTTTGTAAGGCAAAGACAGTGTTCAGCTTCTTTCTGAGATATTTGACTGCTTCCCTGGACTACAGATATAACAGAATAGTGTAGTTTTGTCTTCAAGCGTCATCCAATGGTTGTAGCATAAGTCCATTAGTAACTAAGCCTTCGGATCCTTTGCAGCATCAATACATTCTTTCCAAAAGAGATTATCATATCAGAACAGCATCTTCAGATATGTGTCAAGCAATCATCCATGTGGTCCAAAATCACCATGATCTTCAAGATGTAACATGAAGTAACATATGTAGGAAAAAGATCTCAACCATAGCAACCAAACTCTATATGATCTGAAACAAATGATATCCAACTCATCCACACAAAGATACTTATCAGCAACTAGGGCTCAAAATCTTATCATAATAATCCATGTACCAAATCATCATCATTTGAGCATGAGTATCACCAAGACCAAAGAATAAGCAGTCATATTTTCAACAATGCAACCATTAGAATTCAACCTGCTACTCCCCCTAAACCAGTGCTTCTTCCTTAACTTCTGCAATCTGAGATACCTTCAACAGCAAGTCATCAATAACAATCTCTGCATGATCTGTCCTCATCTCTAAACTATAAGACTTTCATCTCAACAATGAATGCTCTTCATCATAAAGCAACCAGGCTTCATCCATAATATTCAACACAAGAACCCATGCATCATTTCATTATCATGAGTATAACTAGAATGATGCTAACAGTGCAATCATCAGCAGTCATACTGATGCTCCCCCTGGACCTCTGCTTTAGATCTTCAGCTATCAGATAAATTTTCTTATCATCAATGCATACGCGACTGCGTCTTCTGGAACTCGCGTGTATACGCGACTTTAGTTAATGGAACCTGCGTATGGAAAGTGAAGCATAGAAAATTTCCATCTTCCTTCATTTCTTCCAGAGCTTGTACCTCCTATACCTGTCCTTTCCACATCAGATGCGCTGTCAGAAGTAAACATAACCAGTATAATCAAATCAACCATGAGAGTCATCATGCATTGCTCCTCTTTTGACGATACATTACTAGATCTCATAATGTATCTCACATCATTCCTGCAGTCAACAAGAAAAGTCAGCTTCAGAAGCGGATGACTGCAGTAGGGTCATAATTCCCTACGTTTCTGATCGGTCCTTCATCTTGAATTGAGTGTTTTCTTCAAGAAAATCATTGTATTCTAGAGCATCAACAAAAACATCCTTTTCTTCTCTAGATTGTTTCTTATTCCATCCCTCCATCTTCTTCCAGATTTGTTTTCTATTTGTGTGCTGAAATTTCTCATATCTGTTTGACCTGCATTCCTTTCTTATATGTTCATACTTGTTACAAGAATAACATCTCATGTGTCCAGAAAAATAAGCATAAGAATCATAATGAGTATTTCTATTCTTCCTCCTTTTACAATCAGCTGCTTTGTGTCCATACTTGTTACATGAAAAACAATATCCCTTGAAGAAACCAGAGTACCTTTCTATGTAGGAACTGTTTGTCTGAGGCTGAAATGATCTGCTCCTGCAATTTGCTGCAACATGTCCATAATTATGACATTTAAAACATTCAACGTTCTTGAATGAATTCCTTTGAGAATTCATGATTGTTGGTTGATCTTTTGTCTCTTTCAACACTTCAGGTTTAGTATTGACATCCTCTGAATTTTTAGCACTTCCTTGTGAGCTAGATTCTCCTTTAACAGCTTCATGGAAACCAAGACCAAGTTTGATAGCAGGAGACCTTTGATTACTCAGAATATTGTCCAAAATATTAGTACTATCATGAAACCTCAAAAGTTTAACCTTTTCTTCTAATTCACCTTTGAGAATGTTTACCTCAACCTCCAAGGCTTGACATTGCTTTGTCATGCTTTCTTCTTTCCTTCTTCCATCTTCTACTTGATCCTTCAGATTTAGGATCTCTTCTTTCAACCAATTTTCGTTTTCTTCACATGTTTGTTCCAGCTCTTCATTCTTCTTATTTGATTTTTCCAGATCCTTTTTGAGAGAGATAATTTCTGCTTCAAGGCCTTCCTTTTCAACGGATTGTAGAGGTTCCTTATTCTCCTTACTTGATGCTTCTAGCTCTGCTTGCAGAAAGATGATAGCAGCTTCAAGTCCTTCATTCTTCTTGCTTGATTTTTCCAGATCTGCTTCTAGATATTTAATTCGATTGGATGCATAAGTATGAAACCTTTGATACTTGTCCACCTGTTCATTTAGCATTTCTATTTGATCTTTCATTTGTGAGATCATCTCTTTATAGATAGTTTCTTGCTTATTGTATTAACTTTGTAGTTCTTCTTCTTTAATCTTGAGAGCTTCTTCTAGATCCACAACTTTACTTTCACTATCTTTACTATTGTTTGCACAAAGAAGAGTATTACAAGTGGCCTTCTCCTTTTTCTTCTTGGCCATGAGTGCTTGTAGATCTTCGTCAGAATCTGTTTCATCTTCTTCAATTTTTGCTATACATGATTTCTGAGATATCTCCTTTCCTCGAGTAACCTTCTTCTCTTGCTTCTTAGCCATGAGCACTTTTAGATCTTGGTCAGAATCTTCTTCATCTTCACTGGACACTTCATCATCATCTTCTTTTGCATAATAACTCTTTCTCTTTTCAAATTGTTTCCCTTTACCATGCTTTTCTCTATAAGGACATTTATCAGCATAATGACCAACTTTTCCACACTCAAAACATTTGAAGGGAAGCTTACCTTTGAATCTTCCAGTACCTAGTTGGAGCTTTCTCACGAAATTTGCTTCTTCTTCATCGGATATATAGCTGGATTCTTTGACAACTTCCTTTTCCTTTCCTTTTGTAGATGCCTTAAAAGCAGCTTCTCTTACTTGAGAAGGACCTCCTTGTCTCATTTCAAAAGCAGTCGGAGTACCATGTAATTGAACAATAGTAAGCGATTGCAGATCTTGCCTTTCTTCAATAGCTGAAACTTTAGAGTCAAATTTTGAAGTCAAAGATCTTAAGACCTTTTCTACCAGAGTAGTATCAGCCATGGTTTCACCCAAATTTCTCATTCGATTTACAATATCATCCAGACGAAGAAAGAAACTGGCAACACTCTCATCACTATGCATCTTCAAATTTTCATATTCAATTCTAAGAGTTTGGAGTTTTGCACTTTTTACCTTCGTGTCTCCTTCATAGCTTAGAATGATTTTGTCCCATATTTCTTTTGCTGAATGTAGCTGCATCACTTTAGCAAATTCTGATTCAGACATGCTTCCCAATAAGACGTTCACTGCTTTGGCATTGATTTCATACTTCTTTCTTTCAGCTGCATCAGTAGGAATACTTGCCGGGTATTGATAACCTTCTTCCACGATTGCCCATACATCTGCACCAAGACTTTGCATATATGCTTTTGTACGTACCTTCCAGAATATCAGATTGCTTCCATTGAATAGAGGTGGCTTAATAGACATTACTCCTTCTTGACTTCCCATTGCGACGGATCTCCTTTAAGCGATCAAGCTTCTGCACAAGGACCACCTCTGATACCAATTGTTGGGAAAAATACTGAGAGGGGGGGGGTGAATCAGTATTTTCTGCATAATCAAATATTTTTACTTTTTCATTCCTTAAAACCCATACGCTACTTTCCTTCAGTAAACTAGCGTATATACGCAGATCCCCTTTATTAAACTAGCGTATACACAGAGGTCTAGATATGTCATTAAATCTTCACTCCTATTATTCCATCATTCTTTCATCAGTTGATTAATAAACAGTAAACATGTGCAGTAAGAACAGAATAAGCCATCACACAAAGCATCACACATGAACACCAGGATTTTTTTAGGTGGAAACCCAAATCGGGAGAAAACCACCGCTGCAGTTGCTCAGCCTTCAATATTTTATTATAGAGAAAACATCTTACAACATATGTGCTGGCGCAGACTTGACCAGCACGCAGGCACCCACCTGCGCTCGTTTACCAGCCTCTCCTCGAAGGGAGCTCCAACCCCCTGACTCGTTTACCAGCCTCTCCCTCCCCGGAAGGGAGCTCCAACCCCTCGTACCTGCCATCAAACTTCTCCGGAAGGAGCTACGACCCCCCGATCTCGCTTACCACCACCTCGGAAGGGAGCTACGACCCCCTCGACTCGCTACTGCACCTCTCCCTAAGGAGCTACGACCCCGATCTCGCTTACCACCTCACTCGAAGGGAGCTACGACCCCCCGATCAATGGCTACAACCCTCAGCACCACCTTGGACCACGTTTCATCAATTTTCACACCGGATCCAACCACTTTAATAGAACACAACTTGCAGGCCACAATTCATCATATTTCCAGACCGAACCCTTTCCATACTTTTAAGCACAACCATACATCATCAACAGATTCATATCAACACAGCTCAGATAGCAGAAACACAGCAGAACAGATCAGATATTTCATACCCCTTGCTTCAGCAAACCCTAGTATGCATACGCGCTTTTACTTCACTGATGTCGCGTATATACGCGCTTCCGTCCACACAAACCAACTTATACCTCAGTGTATATTTTATTGCGCATACGCGCTTTCTCTTCGCTGAAGCTGCGTATATACGCGCTTCCTCCGCGGCGAAGTAGCGTATAGATCTTCAATCATTACAGAACAGCATACTTCATCAGATCAGATATTCAGTTCAGATCTACCCTTTTGCTTCAGACAGATGTTCGCCTAGATGCTCGCCTCATCACAGATCTAAGCCTTCCATAATCAGATCTAACAAATACAAGAGCACTTCAGATCTAGATCCCCTTCTTCATCATTGGTGCATCATACAATCAGATTTATCATTCAAGTGTAACCCTTTCCATTCAGATATACTTCAGAGAGAAGTATTTATTCAAGCTCAGACATCTTGCACTCACACTCATGTTGTGCACAAATTTCTTCTCCTTTTATATGATTATCCTTTTTCAATACCATGAGCCCCTTTTTCAATACCATGGACCAAAACAATACCATAAGCCCAAAACTACATGGACGGGGTCAATTAGGCGGATCATTACCCAATACTATGGGTCAATACCATGGTGGTTACCCTTGGATTTGCACTTTTTGAGCGCTTTAGCCCATACGCGACTTGTAACGTTCCTTTCCGCGTGCATACGCGACTTCCCCTAGGCCAATCCGCGTACAACAAGAGACATGCTCTTTTTCATCATTCTCCGAGTACATTCTGAAATCCTTTCTTCATTGCCTTCTGTAAATACTGTAGATACATCAGATTTCCTTCATCAAGGACATATTATATCAAACACAACTTCATCAAGTAAGTTGTCATCATCTTCATCAAGTTGGTTTCCTTTCAAGTACAACACTCAACATCATATCATCAACAATCATCATATCACTTCAGATTTACATCATTTAACAAGTCCATCAAGTCAAGCATAACTTCATCAGGTGGAGTGCCATCAAGGACAATACATGTCAACAGTCGCACGTCTTCATCTTCATTCAGTGGGTTGCCATCAAGGACAACACTCTGCATCATATTTCCAACAAAGAATCATCCAGAATCTCAAATTTTGGGAGAACATGAATCAGGGGTACAAACAAGAAGAACACTTGTGGGATCTCCTAGTTATCTAGCACTAGTATCCACCATTTAACCACAAAATGTAAATCAAGCTAGTAAATATGAATGTTGGATTAAGGCCGTGAATGAAGAACTGGATCAAATTGAAAAGAATAATACTTGCGAATTGGTTCCAAGGCCTCATGATAAAAAATTTATTGGAACAAAATGGATATTAAAAAATAATTTAAATGAAAATGGAGATGTAATTAGAAACAAAGCTAGACATGTTTGTAAAGGTTATGCTCAACAAGAAGGTATAGACTTTGAAGAAACATTTGCACCAATATCCATACTTGAATCCATAAGAATGTTTGTTGCATTTTCAAGTTTTCAACGTTTCAAAGTTTATCAAATGGATGTAAAATCTTCCTTCCTTAATGGAGATCTAGAAGAAGAAGTTTATATAAAACAACCAGAAGGATTCATTTTCGGGAATGATGAAAAACTTGTTTGCAAACTCAAAAAGGCTCTATATGGGCTAAAGAAAGCTCCACGAGCATGGTACTATTGTCTTGACAAATATCTTCAACAACAAGGCTTCACAAAAGATCTGCAGACAGTAACCTGTACACAAAAATTGAGGATGACAAACTGTTAATTATTGTTGTTTATGTTGATGACATCATTTTTGGGAGTAATTAAGAACCCATGAGTCAAAAATTTGCTTATGTTATGCATCATGAATTTGAGATATCTTTACTTGGGGAACTAAAATATTTTCTTAGTTTACAAGTGCAACAAGCAAAATATGGCATCTTTCTCTCAGAAAAAAAATATCTCAAGCAGATTCTGAAGAAGTATGGGATGGAAGGCTGCAAACATGTGTGCACTCCAATGATGACCAGATGTAACCTCAATTCTCATAATGATTCTCCCATGGTAAACCAACCAGAATAAAGATCGATGATTGGAAGTTTGATTTATATAACAAGTACTAGACCAGATATCATGCATGCAGTTTGGATTGTTGGACGTTTCCAAGCCAATCCAAAGGAATCACATCTTCAGGCAGTAAAAATAATATTCAAATATCTCAAAGGAACTCAAGACTTTGTTCTATGGTATCCCAAAAATGTTGATCTTAACCTTTATTCTTACACAGATGCAGACTGGGTTGGAAATGTTGATGACCAGAAAAGCACTAGTGGATGTGCATTTTATATGGGGCCCCGATTAGTATCTTGGTTTAGAAAGAAACAAAGTTCCATTACTTTATCTAAAACAGAAGCAGAATATGTGGTTGTTGCATCATGTTGCACACAACTTCTCTGGATGCATACCTTACAAGACATTCAAAATAAATGTTCTTCACCCATATTCATCCTATGTGATAATACAAGTGCTATCAGTATCTCAAAAAATCCTATTATGAACTCCAAAACCAATCATATTCCTATTAATTATCACTTTTTACGAGAAAAAGTGCTTGAGAAAAATGTTAAATTGGAGTATGTTCCCTCCAAAGAACAAGCTATTGACATATTTACTAAACCTCTTACCAGAGAAGCATTTGAATATCTCAGACGGAAACTGGGAGTTGTCTCTACCTCATTATGTTGTTAAAATTGTCTCATCTGTTTTCAGATGAAAATTCATAAGAATAATTTCTATACGCAGGTAGCTTGATGCATAGTCACATATATATGTGAGTCTCTCCTCAGATAGTTGTGTATGGATCTCTCTGTCATAAAATTCACGGGTCAGCCTCCAGAACAGACTTTTTCATGTTGCTCATAGTTATTGTTTTCAAAGTTACATTTTCCTCGTTGATATTTATTTTCTTGATGAAGATGCTTTGATGATTGGGTTGTTGAAATTTTTTGGGTTGCACATGTTTAGGGGGAGCATTAACCTTGCTAAGTATAATTGTAACAACCCCAAATTTAACATGCAATTAATTATATCAAATATGCAATTAATAATCAACACAAAAATTGTTTAACTAATCATCATAGAAATTTCAGAAACACAAGCAAAGACGACTTACCTGTAACAACGGTATTCCTTTCTTAAGACTCCAAATTTGAACGCTATTGGAATCCCGCTAACCGCAAAAAAGTTTTGGGGACAACTCTCCACCCAATCGTAGGCTCATTTGCACATAATATTTCCACAGCTAGCCACCCGCGATCCCTCAATTAACTTACTACTATTAGGGAATCATTTGCCTCACAATACCTTTCTCCCAAGAGAATGGATGAAGGAATGATGAATTTCATCTTCCTCAACATCTATTAAGTAGACCAAACAATGGAAAGGGAACCACATGCACACATTCCATGTGTTAACATGCAACTTTTATTTCTTTATTTCAAGTTTTACTTAATTTAATGCTTCTCATAATTTAACACTTTCTTATTTTATTTTATTTTACTTTTTGTTAACTTTACTTATTTTTACTATTTTTATGGTTCTCTTAGTTTAACTCTTTCTTATTTTATTCCTTTTTACTTTTGTTAACTTCACTTATTTTATATATATATATATATTGGAACTTCAGTTTATTATTTACTATTTTATTTATTTATTATTATTGCTCTCTTTATAATCTATTATGTATTATTTATTTACTATTTATTTTAATATTATGTTATTTATTTATTTATTGTTTTTATTTTTATTATTATTAGGGAACATTACATACTCCCCCTCTTTAAGGAACTTCGTCCCAAAGTTAAGTTGAATTATTTAATATTTTATTTATTTAGTTATTTATTACTTCATGTTTGCCCAACACCCTCTGTTGAACTAGTATAACCAGCAGGCATCGAAAGTTTCCACAACACCCAAGAAATCTCAAGGAATCTTTGTCCTTTTTCCCACTTTCGGAACCAATCATAAGCCTCATCAGTCTATACCATAGCCCAAGGCTCGCGCCCGGCTCAGACCTCATCTGCCCCAAGGCAAGAATCCAGTCCTAGTACTCAATGACTCTGGGCATCTCGCAAGGTTGGCCCACTCCCTCCACACTCACTAAGGTGCACAACCCTAGGCATCGAAGTCCTTACACCCCTTCCAAACTTCGGCAACCCAATCCAATACCGAGCACTTGGCCTACAATATCAAGCCCTTGGCCTCCTCAAGATGGTCCCATAGCCCTTCAAGAGCTATCCATCAAGAGCTATACAAGACAAAGGAATCACTAGCATATGTAGTGTTGATTGAGTTTGTCCCCAGCCCATATGGTGTTACATATTCTCCCTCATAGGTATGGGCTCGCATGAGATCATCAAATAAAGCAGCCCTCTCGACCCATTTGTGGATTTCCTGTAACAACGATATTCCTTACTTGAGACTCAAAATTTTAACTCTATTTGAATCCCGCAAACCGCAACAAAGTTTTGGGGACAACTCTTCACCCAACCATAGGATCAGTTTCACTGTTTAACTAATCATCATAGAAATTTCAGAAACATGAGAAAAAATGACTTACATGTAACAAATGTATTCCTTAATTGAGACTCCAAATTTGCATGCTATTTGAATCCCACTAACCGCAACAAAGTTTTGGGGACAACTCTCCACCCAATTGTAGGCTCAGTTGTACATAATCTTTCCAAAGTTGGCCACCCCCAAGCCCTCAATCAACGTGCTACTGCCAGAGAATCCTTTGCCTCACAATACCTTTCTCCCAAGAGAATGGATGAAGGAATGATGAATCTCATCTCCCTCAACGTCTATTAAATAGACCAAACAATGGAAAGGAAACCGCATGCACACATTCCATGTGTTAACATGCAACTTTTATTTCTTTATTTTAAACTTTACTTAATTTAATGTTTCTCTTAATTTAACTCTTTCTTATTTTATTTTATTTTACTTTTTTTTTACTATTTTTATGGTTCTCTTAGTTTAACTCTTTCTTATTTTATTCCTTTTTACTTTTGTTAACTTCACTTATTTTATAGTTTACTTTTATATTTTTTTATTTATTTATAGCTTTAGTTTATTATTTACTATTTTATTTTTATTTTTTTCTGAATAATACTAATTCTATTTATATAACATACTGGTACAAAACTGCCTCAACTTCAGCTATATGAGCCTGAACGCTGGGCTTGATAGCCATGATTTACAAAAATCTGAACTGCTCTGAGTGGGAGACCAGTCCTTTGAAAAGAAGTTGAGTCGCCCTTGGAAGGGAAACCAGCCCATTGTCCATGCCATTTAACATAGTAGAAATAAACATACTAAAATAGAAATCAACATTTTCAGCTGAAGAGGAGTACATAAAAACAAAAAATCTCCCAATATGATTGAGCAACAGTACCGAAGTGGGCCGAGGGTTGCGAGGTTCACTGATCATGAGCTGGGGATGGCGGCTCCTCCACAATTCTACACCACTACTTGTCCCTTCTGTCTTCATTGTCTTCATTGGGTGCGCTATCCTTGTTGACGACGTCCACCTGCATGTGTTCCTTGCACTGGTTGGATTGCACGATTCCTACAGGCGCCGCTGAGTTCAAAGCTTCATTCTTCACCGAAGTGGGATGAGGGCAGGGTGCAGGGGAGGGGATATGGCTAACCGACTCTTCTCTGAGGGTCACAGTGACAAAAGCGGTGATGACAAGTCTATCAGGAGAGCATTCGAAGTGGAATTCTGCTCTCTGGGAGGATTGACGAAGGGGAAGACTGGCAGACGCACGGGAGGCAGGGGAGATGACAGGCCTAGGAGGGTCGATAGAGGGAGGCGGGGTGGGCTGGGTAAAATGCACATTCCCAACTTGGTGAGCACGGCCCCTCAGACTGCGAGTGTCCAAGTAATGACCCCACGAGACATCCTCAGAGGAGGAATTAAAGTCAGAACTGGTAGAAGGCCGAGAGCGGGTCGCTCGCCCTCTGCTTGCGCCGCAACGGCATATCATCCTGTGACGGAGCCGCGGCATGGACGAAGAGGCAAGATGAAAGTGCCTAAGATAAGGAGAGCAGGCAGAAAGCGAAGGCGACCAACAGGAATCTGCATACTGAGCACAAAAATAAGAATTCGAACAGCAAAAAGCACTTTGGGTGAAGTGGTGGCCCGACAGCGTCTCCATACATCCAAGAATCGTGCAACGGCGCCCTGTTTGCGTGCAAGCACTTGGCTCAGCACATGTAGGAGGGAAGGCTCCACACAGAGGAGGTGGAGAATAGCACTCAGCACAGGAGCAAGCCGAGCATCCAAGAACAAACTCCATCGCAAACCAGACGAGCAGAGCGGGCTGGTGAAAAATCTGGGCAAGTGAAGTTAATGCCTTGCGAGCTGGCGGAGTTAATGCCGCGTTAATGGAGCGGCAGGGGGCCATATGGCCACCCCACATGAGATCCATTGGGAGTCGCCAAGGGACTAACGTCCCATCATTCATAACAGCCATCCGCATCCAGAGTTGTGTGATCTTTGTGCACTAGCATGGTGCAGTTCTGCAAAATGTCTCTTTCATGGATGATATTAAGAGGACCATGATTGAGAGTGTTGATACTATCCACTCCAAGGTTGGCCAAGAGATCTGCAACTGTGTTTCCTTCCCGCTTGACATGGGTAAATGAGACTGCCTGGTTGTTTTTCAGCCAATTGCCTATCCGATCAATTCTGGCAGCCAAACGCCAGCTAGTGGCCACCTTAGCTATGTTGGTGCCCCAGAGGAGTTGATTGACCATATTGATGAGAATCTGTGAATCCCCTTCTATTATGGTGGGGAAAAAATTATAGTGTTGAATTAGACGCAATCCTTGCCAGAGTCCTTCAAGCTCGGCCGAATTATTTGTGTCCCATCCTATTGAGCCATAATAAATAGCTAGGGTGTCCCCCTTGGAGTCCTTTAAGATGCCTCCGAACCCTGCTTATCCTAGATTGCCTCTTGAAGCTCCATCGAAATTTAGTTTGACCATCCCTATTGGTGGAGGAGACCAATCTTGAGGAATTTCAGGAGTATTCTTGCTGTTGGAGGTGGGAATAGGCATGATTTTAAGTTGCCAGTTCTCCCATATGGCGATTTCCTTTGGCTGTTTGGGGAGGTCTTCTTCATGCCAGGAATGGAAAGCAAGGGATTCCTAGAGATTATTGCTGAAGATGCTCCAAATGGTTTCCAGAGGAGTGGTTTGGCTTTTGAAAATTCTCTTATTTCTCTCCTTCCAAAGAGACCATAAGAGCAGACCTGGGATGAGTTGCCAAAGGGTATTGAGAAGGGCACTGCTATAAGGATGCCTGGGCTAGTTGCGAATGATGTTAGTTATTTCCCCAACTGGCTTACTTCTTTGGCAGCAGAAACTGATTTTCTCCCAAAGAGTGTTGGCCAGAGAACAGGAAATCATAAGGTGTTGAATAGTTTCATTACTTTGATTACAATTGGGACATTGAGAGGGTCCGAGGAAACCCCTTTTAATCGGGTTGTCCCAAGTAAGTATTCTTCAATGACTAAGTAACCAAAGGAAAGTAGAAACTTTTGGCCAAATACCTGGAGCCCATATTAGTTGCCAGATCCGGTCATGGGGGAGAGGCACTGGATGCATCAGAGTGTAGGCCTCCTTCGTTGAGAACATGCCTCTTGTCGCGTATCCCCATCTGAGAATGTATGGATCCTCGGAGCATCTGATTTTCCTTCCTTGAAGCTCTTCGTTGAGGGCCTCCCAAGTAGCTTCCTGAGCTTGTGGAGATATATGAGGTGGGTGCTTCCATTGCCTGAACTCATTGCAATTTTTGGGTATCCAGAACTGACTAACCTTGTCTTCCACAGAATTGGTATTATTACCAATGTTGATTTGAGTTATTTACTATTTTATTTATTTATTATTATTGTTCTCTTTATTATTTATTTACTATTTATTTTAATATTATGTTATGTTATTTATTTATTATTTATTATTATTTTTATTATTATTGTTAGGGGACATTACAATAATGCATTGTTGGCATTATGTTACTGAAATATGTTCAATGATCTCCCTCTATTAAGGTCCTTTGGTATTGCTTATAAATTTCATATCTGTAATTTGACATTAGGGTCATGTTGACACCTATGATGTAAAGATTGTCATATTCTGTCATGCATGGAATTTTTCAAATATGTAAATGCACTTGGTTGGGTGATTGAGTAAAAAATGCAAACTCACTTGGGTGGGTAATTGACTCAAATATGTAACCCCACTTGGTTGGGTCATTGATATAAGTATTGATAGGAAAGGTCATAGATTCATGTATTTCATTGAAAATATGTTTGAAGATTTAGCATGTGTTCAGGGGGGCATGGTCAGTATAGTGCAGAAGAGAAACCTTGTTTCAGCATTGGTCTACCCTTTGCCCTTGATGTCAAATGGGAAGAGTAATTTGGTGTTGCCATCAAGTCCAAAGGGGGAGATTGTTGGTGTCATGATTTCATGTGTTGTCCTTGATGGCAACCCACTTGTAAAATACCAATTATATTGGTTCTGGATAAACTCAGAGGTGGCAAAGTGATGGAACATAATGTCAGAATGATGGGACAGAAGCTCTACAGAGCATAATCAAAAGATGGATAAAGTACATATTTGAGGAACTATACGCAAGTTGGTAAAGGCAAATTCATGTATACACATGGGTACAAAGAAGAAAAGTCACGTATGAGATAGTGCACTAATTCTATAATATCAGGGGTCCTTACCATGGTATTAGCCCACAGTATTGACTGCAGTAACGATTATTTGATCCCGTCCAAGAATACCATCGGCACTTGTGTGGTTTTGGCTCATGGTATTCTCTAAGGCGCACACTATATAAGGAGGAGAAGATCATAGTGCTAAGTGTGCATGAGTATGTGAATTGAATGAATACTTCAATATGAAGTATATCTAAATGGAATGGGCTATAATCAATAGATATATATGATACTATGTTGAACTTATGAATACAATGATGGATCAGGCTCTCTAGACCTAAAATGACTATGTATTTGCATGATCTTTTTATCAATTGTTTAGAGTTGTGGTCTGCTGCATGTTTGTTGAAGTGAAGGGTATGATCTAAGTAAATGTGTTACCATGAAGTGTTGCACAGTCCTAAATTATTTACAGATCTATACGTGGGTTTGTCTCATGGAAGGCATGAATACACACAAGTTAGGCTCAACAAAGGCACATATATATTCAGTGAAATCTATACGCAAGTTGGTTTTGGAAGAAGTGCATACAATCACGGATTTATCTTATGGAAGGCAGGTATACAAGCTAGGGTTTTACTAAATAATTTTGAAGGAAATGTCTAATCCATTTTGTTGTATTTCTGTTGTTTTTCAATGATGTATTCATATAGATCTAGGTTGTTTGAGTATTGATTATGCTTCTAGTTGATTGTGTATCAAGATCAGTGATTGGTTGATTGAATATGATGGATGTTGCTAATTGTATGAGGGTTCTATAAATGTGACAAAATATGTCTAAATATCACTAATCTATTCTGATTCTCATCATAACTTTAATCCTAGTATATTAAGATCTATATGCAGGTTGCTCCATAGAAGAGCACGTATGCACGTGTGTTGTCGTAATTAAATTAGCGTATACATTTTTCTTATGAATGATCAGGGTTGTAATTGATTCTGTGTGTTGATGCAGAAGTTTGGGTTTAGTTATGTTGTCTGGTTACAATGATCTCATTGTTCTGTTCAAATTTGGTTGATGGTTGTTTCAGTTGATATACAAGTTGTGTTGAATTAAAAGTTGTTGGATCCAATGTGAAAATTTATGAAATGTGGTCTACAGTGGTTTTGAGGATCAAAGCCTTCAGTGTGGAAGTCGAAGCTTCCTACCAGTAGGAGATGGTGATCAGATCAAGGTGTTGTAGCTCCCCTCCAGTGGTGGCTAGTAAACGAGATTAGGGGGTTGGAGCTCCCTTCTAGTAGCAACTGGAGAATGAGAGAAGGTTGCAACCTTCTGCAGGTGGATGCATGTGTGTTGGTATGAGTCTGCATCAGTACAATATTGTAAGCAGTTTTCTATATAGTAAATATTGAATACAGAGACGACAGCAGTGGTGGTTTTCTCCCAAATTGGGTTTCCACCTTAAATCATGGTGTTCATGTGTGTTGCTTATGTGTGATGATTTATTCTATTCTTACTGCACATGTCTATTGCTTACTAAATTTCTGATGAATGAATGATGTACTTGTTTAAGTAATTTTACTGAATATTTATCTTAATAATAAATGCATTGGGCATACGCAAGTTTCCTTAAAGAAAACTGTGTATATTTGCTATTTGGATTAAGTGAAGTCGCGTATAGAAATCAGTAAAGTAATGAAAATATTGTATGAGTTTTAAAATACCGATTCACCCGCCAACCCCCCATCCTTCCCCCCCCTGCCCTCCAACCCCCTCTCTGTATTTTTCCCAATAGTTTAGGTAGGGACATGGAGAAAAGTTAGGGAATTTTGATTGAGCATATGATACAACTTGTGCATGACGAGCTAGTTGAGTGGCACCCAAAATAATCCTTATAATGGTGATATATACATGACGATCTAGTTGAGTGGCACCCAAAATAATCCTTATAATACTTATATATATATATATATATATATATATATATATATATATATATATATATATATATATATATATATATATATATATATATATATATATATATATATATATATATATGTTTATTTATTTATTTTTCCTTACTTTTATGCTTGAGAAAAAAAATATCATCATATTTCTAGCAAAGACCCTTGAGTTGATGGTCTTTCATTTCAACCCATTTCAAGTTGTGGAGTAGGTTGTTAAGGAGCTACCATGTTTAGGTATGGACATGGAGAAAATTTAGGGAATTGTTATTGAGCATAGGATACATCTTGTGCATGATGAGCTAGTTGAGTGGACTCCAACCAAATAGTAAGGTGGTTCATTCTACTAGGGCTTTGATTTCCTCCTTAAGACCACTAATAAAACATTGCTTAAAAAAAAATTTCATTAAATTTCTATTATAAAAACCAAATGCTCAAAAGCCTCAATATAGTCTTCCACCATCCTTATTTCATGCCTTTTTGTAATATGACCGAGAAAATTTGTATCCTTAATGGCGTGGGAAATTAAGGCTTTTCCAAACTACTTTCATGTAGCGACACTTGGAGATGATTTATTAATCAAATGCCACCATTTCCTACATTCCCTATATAGATAGAGGACATTGATTTGGAGTTTCAATAGTTCATATGCTATAGCATGAAGGGAAATGTAGTTATCCATTTGGTTAACCCAACTAATTGACCCATCAAACTTATCAAAATCAACTTTACAAAAGTTAAGCATTAGATTGCAAGTCTATTATACAAAAACTAAGAAGGAATTATTGATACCCTCTTCCTCCTCAATGTGCTTACATTTATGATAATCATCACCCTCTTCAGGAGTATCCTTCAACTTCACAATCCAAACAAAACAAAGGGTTGGCTTGTGCAACAAGGGATGACACATTGTTTTCCATTTTTCCAATTGACTGAGAGAGAGACTCAGCCATTTGATTTACTTGATCCAAGGATAAGATGTTATGGGTGTTTTTTATGATATTAGTAGGTCCACCTAAGAGGTTGGCCAAAATTTATCTCAATATGATTAGTGGCATGACAGGAATATATCAAGAGGGGCCACAAACAATGGTACTAGTGTGCCTACTAAAAAATAGTGACTGTGGAGTGACACCACAATGATCAATGTCACATAGGGAACCTTTTAGTCACGTCTACCATAATGGTGTCGACCATAATTTTTTTTAATAATTCAAGGGGAGTACTACTCCCTTATGAGTATTACTGCATTGATGAAATTCCCACATTTTTTATATTGCAAATTTTATATGAATTTCATTGTCTATGTTATAGAGGTAGGGGTTTGCAGGGAGAGGCTAGGGTTTGTAGGGTCTTAAGGATAAAAGAGTGTCAATTTCTATAGCTCTCTAATATACCAGAGATTTTATAACAATAGTACTTAGTTAGATATACCATCACACCATCTAAGGAGGATAGACTATACTCTTAGCCATACTAAGGGATTCCATAGTACACAAAATTGTTATCCTTAGATGTTGTCTTTAGTGTACTATATGAATAGGGTGGATAAAAATAATGTGTAATGTTGGTTTTAGGTGCACATAAGTGATTTTTTATATACCCAAAACCATGTGGAAGACAAGCACATATACAGATGTTGTTTGATGTAGCATTACACAAACATGTACAAATAGAGGTTATAAGGGTGTCCAACCAAGTGATGTCTCTTGTATTTTCTAGATGTATTCTTCCATAACTACAATTTTACCTGCTCAATGAGAAATCCCTACGCCATAACACGTCTCTAGCTAAATATTGTTTTGGCTAAAGTAGAAGGTGTGCTCTAACATGACTTGTGGTGCTCCTATTAGTTGAGAAAAATATTCAAAGCAAAACAAAGGGAATATAGTTGTAAAAAGTAAATAAAAAAAGCAACATAGATTGAAATTTAGCCTCCAAAATAACTAAAGTTCCAAAAATAGTAATATTCACTTGAGAACCGGTTAGACAACTTCTACTACTCTATAATGTCTCTAATTAAGCACAACCCTAACCACCTAGTGGACCTTGAGGCCTCTAGCACTTATTAGTAGATAAGGCCACTTACATTTATTAATTTCACACACTACTAGTACTTTGTGGGGTCTTATTTAATAAATATGTCCCTTAATTCAAGTGTCCTATTCCACTAAATAGGGAAGCTATGGTGGGACTCTAACACAATTATGCCTGCATAACTTCATTTTTTATGCTTTGAGGTAAATCAAAACCACTTGTCATGACAAATGAGATTTGTAGTCAACGAAAACCATTTGGTGTAATTAATTCTTCATGGTAAACAACTTGGAAATTGCTAAAGGGTAAACCCCAAAGTATGTAAAGGTTGAGGGTATGCCACAAAAAATAAGGATGTAGTTATATTTAAGCCAAAGAAAACTTAGAATGTTTCTTGATGATGATGGAAAAACATTTGTGATTCAAGAAGTGTTGTTGAACCATGTAAAATAAAGAACTTCTTAAAGAAACAATGGATACAACTATAGAATTTATACAACATGCATGTATATCTTAGATTCACCTAATCTAACAATGTACTAAAGTTAAATATTGAATCACTTCTACAAATATTTTGCGGAATTAAAAACACAATCACTAATCACATGAACATGAATAAAGATAAATCACACACAACACAGATAATTTCCCGGGGAAAGCTTACAGCTAAAAACCCCACTATCTTATATTGTATATTAAGCATGGATAATGAAACAAATACAATGTATTTCTCTTCTTACAAAGGCCTCCAACATTTAACTATCTGTCTCACACTGTCATATGCAAAACTGACCAACACATAACCAATTCTCGACCTCTAGATAGCATGACTTGCTTGCACAATCCCTGATGGCAAAGATCCCTAAAAGATAGGAATTATTGTCTGCCTTGATTGTGCAAGTATCATGGGCACTCCAATGGGTGTTTGCATGCATGTGTGCAAGTAGATAATCCTACAACTGATATTCAACCTCCGTTTCACCTAGAATTCAACTGGGTCTCCTCTGGATTGGCATGCATGTAGCTAATAATTGTAAATCCTTAGTTGCATGTGAGATCATTGATTGTGAATTAAGTAATATTTAATTCAATAAATCTCTCACTAGTGTATCTACAGTTACAACTAGCACAACTAAGTTTAACTCACTTAATTGAGTTAAACTGTTTACAACTTGCACCAACTCATGTACCACTGCACTTTGAACTCTCTTACAACTAGAATTACTCTGCATGTCCCACCAACCAATCTCTAACTCGAAATCCACTAGCTAACTGAATTTATCACTTTCAGTTAACTCATTCAAGTCCACATTAAGAATAGATTACATTTTAATGTCCATCTTAATTAAGGGATAATAAAAATAGACATGCACCCAAAAATAGCACTGTGGGCCCCACCATAGTCTGGGTGCTTAATGCACTAGGCGTGGGTGTTGAATATTCTTGTTGAATATCAACACTCCCTTTCAACAAGAAAGGGATTATCCTTCACCCCAATCCTGTCTCTACGGTATTCAAATTTTCTCCTAGTGAGCGCCTTCATCAGAATATCTACATCCTGATCTTCCGTGGGAATGTACTGAAGCAACATGATCCTTCTCTGCACACAATCTCTGAGATCATGGTACCAGATATCTATATGCTTGGACCTATCATGAAACACCAGATTAATCGAAATTTTAATTCAGCTCTGATTATCACAATGAATCATTGTCGGATCCATCTGAGAACCAAACAAACCAACCAAGATATTTCTCATCCAGATAGCCTCACATGCATCTTGACTTACTGCCATGTATTCTGATTCCGTTGAACTAAGTGCCACGGATCGTTGTTTCCTGCTGTACCAAGAAACTGTTGTCGATCCAATGCTAAAGATCCCCCTGATGTGCTCTTTCTATCCGATGGACTGCCAACCCAATCTACATCTGTGAAGCCATGCAACTTCACTCCATCCATCTGTATCTACCATAGACCATACTCTGATGTCCCCCTTAGGTATCTCAGTACATGCTTCCCGACCTTCCAAAATATCTTGGTAGGCTTAACCATAGCTTGACTTAGTTGGTTAACTGCGTAGAAAATGTCTGGTCTCGTGTTCACTAGATACATTAGGGAACCCTCTAATTGTCGATGGACAATAGCATCCACTACCTCTCCAGAAGCAGCATCCTCTTTCCTCCAATTTCCTGGAAGGGGAGTATCCATGGGTTTGCAGCTCTCCATGTTAAACTTACCCAGTATCTCCTTTGCATACTTTCCTTGAGACACAAAAATTTCACCATCCCACTGCCATATTTCCAATCCAAGGAAATAATGAAGGATTCCCATGTCCTTCATTTCAAACTCCCTTGCAAGATCCTCCTTGCATGAGTGTATTAGTTTCTCATCACCATTCAAAATTAGATCATCAACATAAATAACAATGATCAATATCTTACCCTCAACCACAATCTGGTACAGGTTTGCATCTGCTTCACTTTTGGTGAAGCCCAGTCCGGTGAAATAGTTGTCTATCTGAGTGTACCAACCACGGGGTGCTTGCTTCAGCCCATACAATGCTCTTTTGAGTCTACACACATGTGACTTACTGTTGAAGATCTTGAAACTTTCAGGCTGCTCTATGTACACCTCTTCCTCAATGATCCCATTGAGAAACACATTTTTCACATCCATATGATGAATGAACCAACCCATCTACGCTGAGAATGCAAGGATGGATCTTATGGAAGAGTACCTTGAGACAAGCGTAAAAGTCTCATCATAATCTATCCCCTCGATCTGTGAGAATACCCGTGCCACAAATCTGGCCTTATATTTCTCCACACTCCCATCAGTAGCTTTCTTTACCCCTTAGATCTATCTCGATCCAACCACTAATTTGTCGACCGATCTTGGGACTATCTCCCATGTACTGTTCTTGACAATGGATTCTTACTCCTCCACCATTGCATCAACCCAAGTAGGCAGCTGCACTATTTCCTGAAAGGAATATGGTTGAGTCACAACACATTTTCTCATAAGAGCTGTGTATCTAGTAAATTGGTCATTGTCTGCGTTGTGAAGTAGGGCCTCCTACATTCTGTGTAGCATCAAGTCTCAGCTTATCAGCTTCCATGGTACGCCTTCTACCATTTCTGATGGATGGATTTGCATTAGTGTTTTCATCCACTCCATGAAGCTCCTCATGTGGATGATCCACATATTGAGACTCATCCTTGGGAACCAGCAGTTCCTCGTCTGCATGCAATTCCAACTCCCTCTCAAGGGACAACCGCATGGCTTTCTCCTCATCAAATTTGATATCTCGTCGCACAACAGTCATTCTATTTTTTTCCTGATACACACGATAATTATGGGGTGTTTCAGTGTACCCCACAAAAATCCCAACCTCATATGTTGGTTCCAGCTTCTTCCTGGAGTCCTTGGTCACATGCACATAAACAAATGAGTCAAAAATCTTAAAGTGTGAAACACCATGTTTCTTACCAGTGAAAGCCTCTTTAGATGTACTCATGCCAAGTACTCTATGAGGACAACGATTTTTCACATGTACCGTTGTATTGCATGCTTCCTCCCACAGATGCATCGGTAGGCCTTAATCATGCAACATCGCTCATGTTGCACCCACAATAGTTATGTTCTTCCTCTCCGTGACCCCATTCTGCTATGGGTTATGAGGCACTATCAGTTCTCTTCAAATTCCCTCTTTTCTATAGAAGTTCTTGAATTCGTTAGATATGTATTCTCCATCATTATCACTCCTAAGAGCCTTCACTTGATTCCTCGACTCTTTCTCCACTAGTGCCTTAAACTCAAAGAACTTAGAGAATGTTTGATCTTTCTTCTACATGAAGAAGATCCAGCACTTACGAGAAAATTCATCAACAAATATTACAAAGTACTTATGTTTTGTTGTTGAAGCAATTGAGAAAGGACCACGCACATCTGTGTGAACTCTCTCAAGGATCCCTGAAGCTCGATTTTCCTTCTCATGAAAGGTGGCCTTTACATATTTTCCCATAGTATATCCCTTGCATGTATCTCACTGCGCAAGTGTACCCCTGGGAAGACCATTAGAAATCTGTTGCATGACTTTCAAGGCTCCATGGTGAATATGGCCCAATCGCCTATGCCATAATTCGCCCTCATCCCGACTCACCGTGCCTTTCCCCATTATTACGCAGCCATCTACCTCCAGCTTGTAGACATTCTTAACTCGAATCCCTATCTTATTGGCTTGACCCATTGTTTTATATCGCAAGAAAGCTTTTCCATCACTAAAAACAACGTCATGGCCTCTATCCTCCAACATTGTGACTGAGACTAAATTTTTCTTCAAACCTGGTACATACATTATATATTTTAATTGAAATGGTTTACTTGACTTCCTCTGAAAGGTAATGGTACCAATCCCGGTAGCACTGTACTACCTGTCATTGACCATTTCAATATGCATCTCGATATCTGTCTCCTCCAAGTCAATGAAAATTTCTTTATCTCCCGTCATGTGAAAGGAAGGGCCACTATCCAAATACAACACAAATCCCAATGCATTGGACACCATGCATGCGATCAATGAGAAGTCAAACTCAAATTGCAAGGCAAGAACCTCACCAACTGCAGATCTAGCAGCCTTTTGTTCTTCTTCTTTTGTGGACAGTTAGTAGCAAAATGCCCATGCTCGTGCCAGTGAAAACACTTCACCTTGGACATGTCCTGCTTCTTGCCATTCTTAGACTGAGATTTTGAAAGGAATTTCTTCCCCTTGCCTTTCCCCGCCTTGGCAACCAAAGCACAATCCTCTTCATTCTCATTCTTAGATGAAGATCCATCTCTGGTGTTCCATCTAAACTCCTCCTGCACCAAATCTGGCCACAGTCGTACCCAATCTAGCAATATTTCCCTTCCATTGACAGAGTCTTGATAACTATGCAAACTCTTGGGTGTTGGAAATGTTGTCATTGATGGAAAAGGAGATAGCATAGA
Organism: Pinus albicaulis; assembly: GCA_034641835.2. Taxonomy (NCBI): domain Eukaryota; kingdom Viridiplantae; phylum Streptophyta; class Pinopsida; order Pinales; family Pinaceae; genus Pinus; species Pinus albicaulis. Next base: position 787,055,374 of record CM076576.1, read on the forward strand.
AGAGAGAGAGAAAAAGAGGCAGCAAGATGCAGAGAGGGTCGAGCAGCAACAAAAGAAGCAAGGCAGTAAAAGACAGAGGATGCAAAGACAGAGAAAGGAGGAAGAGCCAAAGGAGGCAGAGCGGTGAGATGAAACGGTCGAGCAGCAGAGAAAGAGAATACAGTGAAATAGAGACAGAGAATAACAGAGGCGGAGACAGAGAATACAGAGGCAGAGCCATTAACAAACCAACGGTGAAATGATCATAGGATATGCGGAACCATGTAGAAAGGGCGAAACCGAGAAGCTAAATAACAGTGGGGTTCTGTGTATATGGTTAATGCACAATCGGTACATTTAAATGAATAATATAGGTTAAAATAAACCTTTGAGGCGAAATTATAAAATACTGGAACCCAGAGTCAAGAGCGGAACCCTGAGCAAACAGTGAAACCGGCGCTCAAAAACTAGTGGGTTTGCGCAATAGTTGAAGTGGTAAGAAGAATTGTCAAAAGGAACGCAATATATTTCATTGATGGCCACGCGTCCTAAAGCGGTTTTCGAATACTGCGCGTCGTCCATTAGATGGAGGTCCAAAGCTCAGTTGGTGCACGAGAGCAGATGACCATCCGATCAAAGGAGAAGGTGCGGGGAAGAGAACCAAGGCTGTGGGTCCTACATTCATAGCTGCAATGCCAAATATTATACGAAGTCCTGTGTATTGGGTCTATTATAAAAGTTAACTAACAGGCGAAAGGTAAACAACAATACTCTGTGGGCCCGATGGTCAGCTTTAATTCAAAGCCATGGTATAATGTTTGAAATATGATGGAGGAGGTAATATATGCAAATACATTATTGAGAGTATGAAATATCACAAAGGGGTTCAATATAGTATGAGCGTTGTATTAAATGGGGACCAAGATTATAACACAAGGCATATAAAACATTATATAGGTGATATAAGTTATGGTGGGCCCAGTTTAAGTATCGCGTTAATGGTTAGTGATTAACCATTGGAGAAAATGCTGAATGGTTGATATATTTATATATATTGATTATGGACTCCGACTATGTTGCGGATTAACGAAGAGGTAACCCAAACTTTAGACAGAGCATTATTTCATTATAAACAAGGTGAGTTAAAATAACTCTGGAGCCCGAAAGGATATATTACTACATATATTAGTGGTGGGTTTAAGTCTAAGTGAAAGACTTAAATGGTGATTCTCATATTTTGTTTGAATTCCAGCCTAAGTGCATCGAAGAAATTAATCGCATCGGCGCAGTGAAGTGAACAGTGATTAATCGCATCGGAGGAGAATAGAACATCGGAGATGAAAGAATGACGAACAGGTTGATAGTTCCGATTGCGATTGAGCGATTGGATGATAACTGTCAAATTTACTGAGAGATGGACGGTGGATATGATTCGATTGACTATATGGTGGGCCTTTGCTAATCGCATCGGCGGAAATCTAAGGACCAAGCCACAGGAGCATTGTTAATATTTCGATTGCGATTGAAATAAATGAGCGGAGTATAGCTGGCATGTGGGCTCCATTCAAAAGATAAGACTAATACAGGTTTGCTCCGAGTTTGTTAAACCAAAGCTGAAGAGGAAAGGAAAGCACAGTAGCATACATATATATATATATATATATATATATAATGACACATACATATTTATATATGTGAACAGTGAATCATCGCATCGGAAAGGGAGCAAAGCATCGAAACATATAATTGGAAGTTGCAATTGCGACTAATCGCAATCGGAAGCATTAAAGAGGCAATTCATTGCATCGGAGAACAGAGCATGTTCGGCGAGTGGGCCCGAAAGGGCATCTTATGTAATAAAATGATTTATTATTTTTATATCGCCGAGAAGCATTTGAGTTATACAGAAAGGGCAGTTTACATATTAATAACGCTTTATTATTACCCCAGAGAGTTGAATTGCGTTATATAAAAAGCACAGTCACATATATGCAGCAGTTACACCACGAAAATGAACAAGAGAGCTAGCAGAGCCGAAAAAGACAGCCACAGTCACAGAAAAGACAAACACATGGTAATCCATGTTGTAATTGAATGTAAACGTGTTTGATTGGTTTATATTGTTTGTGATGCACTGGCAAGTCTCTGTAGGAAATAAAACTCCACTGTAAAACTGAAATTTGTATGAATTGATGAGATTTTCTGAATGAGTTGGATAAAGAAGTGAGGAGGCAGAAAGCAAAGAATCAGGGCTGTCCATTTTGAATTCCCTGAGGAATACAAATAATCATAAGGAAATATCTATAAATGATATCACCTTGATATGCACAAAAGGTTAGAGAGTGAGGTTAGAGAATGTAGAGTATGAAGAATTGAGGCAGAGAAGATAAGAAGAAGGAGAAGCAGAAAGAGATGCTACAGAACAGAGCTGATATCTAAGGTAAATCGGCAAATATTTTTCTTTTGAAAGTGTAAGGAAGTTGGAGCTTCCCTATCAAGTTGTAGCTTGATAGATGTCAGTTGTAGTTGACTGATGTTGGAGCCTCTTGTAGGTTGGTGCCTGCAGAAAAACAGTGGTGAGAGGGAGTTGGAGCTTGCCTTTGCATCACAGCAATAATAAGATGTGGTTTTCTCCCTTTATGGGTTTCCACTTATATATGTTGTCTCTATGTGTGTTTCCCATGTGTTGATATGTTCTATCCAATCTGCTTAATGTTTTCTGCTCTCATAATAAGTTTGGTGTCACATTAACTTAATACTTGCTGCTATATATTAAGACTGTTCACTTATTAAAGTTGGTTATAAAATTAAATTGTAAATAAGCTTGATGAAAAGTTTAAAAAGCTCGTGTATGTGTTAAATTGATTCGCCCCCCCTCTCAATTCAACTAAGGGTTCAACAATTGGTATCAGAGCCAAGTTCCTTTTGTACCAGTTTGACCATTGAAAGGAGATCCTAGGTTCCCAGGATGGCTAGTCAAGAAGGAAGCTCAACCAATAAAGTCCCTTTTTTCACTGGTGCTAATTATGCCTTCTGGAAAATCAGAATGAGAGCATACATAATGTCTCTAGGAATAGAAGTTTGGGCTGCTATGGAATTTGGATATGCCCCATAGAAAACTGACTCATAGAAAGAAGCTAAACAAGACTTTGTAGCTAATGCAAAAGCCATGAATGCAATTTTAAATGGACTATGTGAAGCTGAATTTATCAAAGTAATGCACAGCAAGACTGCCAAATAAATGTGGGATACTCTCGAAAACATCCATGAGGGAAACAAAAAGGTGAAGACAGCCAAACTTCAAGTATTTAGAGCTTAGTTTGAAAATTTAAAAATGAATGATGATGAAGATATTGGCAGCTTCTTCTTAAGAGTTGCAGAAATTGTTAATAATATGAAATCTCTTGGAGAAACCATACTAGAATGTGTAATTGTACAAAAGATTCTAAGATCTCTTCCACCTATTTTTAACCCCAAGGTTTCTGCCATAGAAGAAATAGCTGATTGGGAAAATTTGACCATGAACTAGTTACTTGGAAATCTAACAGCCTATGAGATGAGGCTCCCACAGAAGAATCCAAGTGTGAGGGAGGCAACCTTTAAGACAGAGAAGAAGAAAGAAGAAAAGGAAGATATATGCTCTTGCTCTGATGAAGAAGAGGCCAAATTTGTCAAGAAACTGGATAGAGGCTGAGGTAAATATAAAGGTAAAATTCCATTCAAATGCTTTAACTGTGGAAGAGTTGGACACTATGCTGCTAAGTGCCCTCATAAGAAAACAAGGAATCAAGCTCAAGAATCAGAGAAAACTACATCAAAGAACTGGCAGAAAGGAAAGAAATTCAATAGAAAATCTTTCTATGCTCAACAAGACAGCAATGCATCTGAAGACTCAAATGAACCCTCAAGTGAAGAAGGAACCGTTGAATTCATGTTGATGGCCATAGAAGAATTTGAAGGACTCCTTCTAGAAGATGAAGAATAAGATGAAGTTGATCTTGAGGGGGAGCTAAGAAGTGCCCTGGAGGAGATTGACAGACTCAAACTGAAATGCAGAAAACAAAAAGACATTCTCCTCAAGTATGTAAGAGAAGAAAAAAATTCAGAAGTCCTCACTGAGGTGAAAGTAGAGCTTGAAGAAGCCAAGAAGATAGAAGACATATTACTTAAGCAAATCAAGGATAAAATTTAGGAACAAGAGAAGTTGGAAGAAGAAGTAGTATGCCTGAGGAAGAAATCAAATTCTTCTCAAATGACAAGCTCTAGTAAGTTGAATGAAATTCTGGATGCTCAAAGATCTCCTCTGATAAAAACTGGGATAGACTATGAAAGAGAATCAAGTAAAGGCAAAGAAAAGGAAAACAAAAATATTATTTTTGTAAAAGCAAAGAAGGATGATGAAGCAGCTCAAATGATTCCTACAAAAGAAGAAACATGCAATGAAGGAGATAGAAACCAGAAGGAACCTCTAATAACAAAGAATGAAATAAATACTCAACCAACAGAAAAAGGCTCATATGCCCCTGAGTATGTCAAATTTGGAAGCCATCAAAGGATATTCTTTCCTCCTATGAAAAATGCCACCTGTTATGCCTGCCACAAGCTGGGACACATTGTTGCATACTGTCATACAAGGAGGATTAATTCAAACCAGCAAAGGATGCAAATAGTGAAGAGACTATCTCAAGCAAACAAATGGAGAAGACAACCTTTCATCAGGTATGCAAATTGTTTCTTTGATACTGTTTTTACTGTAAGGAATTTGGCCATAAACTCATTGAATGCAGACAATATGGACAAAGATTGATGTTCAAAACCTCAAGGAGGTTTATGAATCATGGAGAGTTTACTCATACTCATAATTCTGCTAAAAATGTGATTAAATGTTGTGTATGCAATAAAATTGGACATATGCCTTCCAAATGTCCTCTCAAAGAATGTGGGTCATCATCTCAGAAAAGGTACCAAACTAAAGGATGCATGTAGTGGAAAAATAAGGTGAATAAATGTGATCTGGCTCTAACAGCTCAAGACCTGAAAAGCCAATGGTATTTGGACAGTGGTTGCTCAAAGCATATGACTGGAGATAGAATCAAGTTTATAACTTTTGATGAAAAGAAATCTGGTAATGTTACTTTTGGCAATGATAAATCAGGAAAAATCAAAGGAAAAGGCTTAGTCAGCCTAGATAATGGCAGAGGAAAGGCCCAAGATGTACTATTTGTGGATGGGCTGAAAGCAAATTTGCTGAGTGTCAGTCAAATGTGTGATAAAGGCTGTGAAGTTCTTTTTAGAGCACAAGACTGTGAAATCAGATCAAGCACCACAGGAAATACTCTGCTCAAAGGTGTTCGAACAGAAAGTAATGTCTACATAGTGAAAGAAAGAATGAAGCATGACATCTAAGAAAACTTGAGGAGTCATGGTTATGGCACAGGAGATTGGGACATCTTAACTTCAACCACATCATCAGACTGAGCAAGAAGAAAGCTGTCAGAGATATGCCAGCAATAAAAAGGCCTTCAAATACCATATGCAAATCTTGCCAATTGGGCAAACAGACCCGGACATCCTTTAAGACCAAAGATGAGCTATCAACAAGTAGGCCACTTCAGCTTCTGCACATGGACCTGTGTGGACCTTCAAGGAATAAAACACCAAGTGGAGAATCCTACTTCATGCTGATAATAGACGATTTCTCTAGAATGACATGGGTTGCTTTTCTCAAATATAAATTGGAAGCACTTGAAAAATTCAACATATACAGGCATTGGCAGAAAATCAAATAGGATGCAAGCTAAAGTGCATCATATCAAGATGGAGGAGATGATGTTGGAACACCTAATCCTACATGGGTAGGTGTGGAATGCGAAAAGTCACAATGGAGTCCAAGTGACCTTGGAATGTGAAACCAAGAGTCACACCATTGTATTATAAATGTACATCATGTATAATGGAAAAAATAAGAAAGCCTCACGCTTATCTTTCATTGTGTGTTGAGTCTCTTGTGTGTGTGTTCATCTTCCTCATACACTATGTGTGTGTTTTACATGGTGTTTAACATGGTATCAGAGCGGGCGATTGCTGGCCCTGCTCCAAATTGAATGAACCATTTGTGTTTATGGGTTGTGCATATCTGCAAAATTCTTGGCATTTTTGCAGCACTCAGAGTTTCTGCAGTAGTGTTTTTGCCGCCATTCGGAAGTGTTTTGAAGAGGAGTAGAATTCAAAACCCCAGCATTCAGAAATTGGCAGCACTGGTTTTGAAGAGAAGCAGCATTGTGCATCTGAAGGTTTTCTCACTACTTATTTTTCCTGCAATTTCTGAATTTTAAATTCTGCATTTTTAAGCTGCTGGAAAATAGTTTCAAGAGGGTTTTTGAAGAAATTTCTGAGATTTCTGAGTTCTCTAAATTCTGGGGTTTTTGGTGAAAATTTCTGAGCTTCTGGACTGCATTTTTCTGCTACTGAAAGAAAAAGATTATTTTCCTACTACTTCTAAGTCTACGGTTCTACATTTACCCTCAATTGCAATTTTACTGCTTAAAATTCTGCACATTTCTGAACTCATTCTACTCCTCTCTACTGTTATAAAAATAAATAATAATAAAAAAAAAATTCCTTACCTCCCTCACTCTACACCCCACTCTGCACCTGCGTTTTACCCAGCCCCATTCCCTACACTCTCATTCAACCCAACGCCCCTACCTATCGATCTACCCTCTCATTGCAACATGCACCCTCATCGATCTTCCCTCCCTGCGCTAACACAGCCACTCAACTCTGCCACATATCCCCTCTCTCCAACTAACGCTCCACGACAGCTCCTACCCATTTGATTCCCCTCGCCATAACCCTTATCGCTCCACAGCTCCTTTAAATTTGTTTTTAAAATTTAAACCCGTTCCAAACGCCCTCCCCTTACCTTGATATCCTATCCCTCTGCGCACTCAACCCGCGCTCTACACCTATCTCTCATCCCTACGCTCTACCCTTCCCAAACATCCCCCCTCTACGCATACCTTATTGCTCCAACCCATTTCATCCCCTCACCTCACCGCGGCCAACCCACCCCCCTAGCACTACGCCCTCACCATACATCTCTCAACGCACCCTACCTCCGCTGGCACCCTCACCTTCTCCCTTACGCATCTTACCCATATACACAGTCGCTCACCCATTCCCTTAACCCCACGCCTGCAACTTACCTCTACTTAACACCTCTCCTTCGTCTGCAACACTCAAACGCTCCCTACGCACTAACGTAGCCTACCGTGATCCCTTCCCCCATACACCTCCACCACTCCACTTCCCCACGGCTTACACTCTCCCCTCACCAGCGTTCCCAACCCTCTTCACATGCCACGTATCTCACACCGTCACTCCAACTAAACGCTCCCCCCTACCTCCACGACCCCCCGCCTACAGCTTTACGCCCCTCTCTCTTGACCCTGTCGGCCCTCATAACCCTTCCCACCTGCAATCTTCCCCTATGGCTCTCCCTGCCGTTCTGATCCCTCTCTACCCACCCCCTCTCGCTGCTCAACCCGCCCCTCCCATTTGCTCTTACCCTTCCCCACGATCTCACTTGCAAATGCCCTTCTACCCGCGAGCTCCCTATCCTAAACGCCCTTCCCAAACCTCTCAGTTGGCTCTCACGGCATCCGGCTCCCCTTCAACCCAGCATTACGCCCTACCTTAACGCACTGCCTCCTCCCCCACTTTCAAAACACTTAATTTTCTTTTAATTTAATTCAGCCTTAATTTTGTTCTCTTTTTTAATAAATCTCCCTCCCATAATTCGATTTTTTAAATTTTAATCCCCTCCATATAATACTCTCCCTTCCCTCCAATAAATTTGCCTCTTCCCTCCCCTTTTAAATTTGATTTAAAAATATTTTTTAATCCCTTTCCCTTTTAATTCCCCTCCCCCAATTTCTAATTCCCATTTTTAATTATTCCCATTAATTTATTTTTTAATTAATTTTTAATTAATTTAAAAAAAAAAAAACAGCAGAGAGAGAGAAAGAGAGGAAGAGAAGAAAGAGAATATGAACAGCAGAAAAAGAGGAAATGACATGTGAGCAGATGGAATATACATAGAGAAAATTGCAGATTTGACATTGTGTGATTTGTGGCATAAGGGTGATTTTTTGAAGAATTTTACATGAGAAGACAAGTTTGCCTTCATTTTAAAACAGCTATTTGAAGAAGAGAAATCAGCTTCCCCAAGGACCTTTTGCACAGTTGTTTTTGTTGCACATTCATACAAATATTTTGCAGTGATATTGTATTGAACTGACATTGATTTTCATCTTCATTCAAGACTTGAAGTGTATTTGAATTGAAAAATTGTTGATTGCCCTCCATCATTTGAGGAGCAGATTTTGTACTTTGAGATTTCCATAGTTGGAAATTCTTTAGAGTCATTTGTATTTTTTGTTGAATCACATTGTAAACGGGTGCATTTTCGGTTGTAGCCGACACCCTTTCATTTTTTGAGCCTAAGTTGTTGAAATGGATAAAATCAATGAGGCATTAGAGTTGTTGAATAACCTCATTCATTCCAATGTTGATGACATGATAAAAATGAGCAAGAATGCTCTTTGTAATATTCAGAATTGTTTACGAAATGCACAAGAAAAGATTGAGTTTTTGCAGTTGGAATCTCAGCTCCAACAAGATGAACTTCAGCAAAAGAGTCACCATTCTGAACCTGTTTCTGTTCAGAAGATTGAGAAGGACTCTCATCAGAAGAAAGAAGATAAAGTTGCAATTGATTCCCATTCAGTTCCTTGTACTAGAGCAGATTTACATGCAGATGCAGCAGCTCAGCCTGCACTTCTCAAGCCCATCATCAGACCTTGGGAAGAGCTTGTCCACAACAAGCACCGAACTGGTCTTGGATATGACAAGGATGTGACCTTTCATATTCCAGACTACACCAAGCCCATCATATTTCAGAGTGCCGGATTCATGTATGACAATTCACCTGCAGCTGTTCCAGATCCTGTTCCACAACAACATCAGATCGTAAAATGCCAACACTGTGATCGAGTTGGCCATATGAAAGATCACTGTTTTGATCTTCATCCATGCAAGCACTGTGGTCGGCACACTCATTCTTCAGACAGATGCTTCAGAAACAAGCCTCCTACAAGAACCAAGATTCATCTTGGATGGATCGCTTCTTGGCAATGGGCATCAGCAGCCAAGAAGATGTTTACGACACATGTTAGAACTTGTTCATGGATATTGAGCAAACTTGCAGTTGATTTTTTGCCATCATCTCACCTTGTCCCTGACAGGGGGGAAAATGGTGGTCATGTACAAGCTTCGACGACAGATCAAGCGAGCCTGAGCCACAATCTCTCATTCCATGTTCAGAGTTGTAGCCAGCAGTTCAAGCGAGCCTAAGCCACAATTCGTCATTCCAGATTCAGAGATGTAGCCAGAGACACGGATGCCCATGAGCATGCCTTCGGTTGGTGGACAACCTTAAACCATCATCTTTGGTTGGTGGATAACCTAAAACCATCACAGGTAGTAGACCTCTCTTCTTTTAGGTCGAAGGTCTCCCTTTCATATATGAGGAACACTTCCTCTAGCAGAAGCCTTCAGCTTCTTGCCAGCATTGGTTGAGTTCCAGGAAATGCTTCAAAGCATTCCAGAGTTGTTGGTAATCCTAAAAACATCACAGGTAGTATACCTCCCTTATTTTAGGTTGAAGGTCTCCCTTTTTTATGAGGGACAATTCCTCTAGCAGAAGCTTTCAGCTTCTTGCCAGTTTTGGAAGAGTTCCGGGAACTGCAACAAGTATTGCGTTCCAGTGTTGGTGGTCATCCTTAAACCACCTCTTTTTTCCAACATTTCAGAGAGTTGATTTAGCGCAAGTGCTTCCATGTATACCTTGCAGATTTGTATTACAACTCTCTTCTTGGACTCACACATACCCCTTCCGATTAAGGAGGGATGTTGGAACACCTAATCCTACATGGGTAGGTGTGGAATGCGAAAAGTCACAATGGAGTCCAAGTGACCTTGGAATGTGAAACAAAGAGTCACACCATTGTATTATAAATGTACATCATGTATAATGGAAAAAATAAGAAAGCCTCACGCTTATCTTTCATTGTGTGTTGAGTCTCTTGTGTGTGTGTTCATCTTCCTCATACACCATGTGTGTGTTTTACATGGTGTTTAACAGGTGAATTCACAGACTATGACTTTGCAGACCTATGCAATGAACATGGAATAAAACAACAATTCACTATTGCAGGGACACCTCAACAAAATGGAGTGGCAGAGAGACAAAACAAGTCTGTACAACAAATTGCCAGAGCCATGATGCAAGAAAGTAACATTCCCCAAACCTTCTGGGCAGAAGCAGTACACACAGCTGTGCATATCCTTAACAAAGCTCATTTAAGTCCAAGCATTGAAAAGACTCCCTATGAACAATGGCATGGTAAACCAGCTTCAATCAAGCACTTTAGGGTCTTTGGAAGCAAGTGTTACATAAAGAATAATGATGAAAATCTGGGGAAGTTTGATGCAAGAGCAGATGAAGGGATATTTTTAGGATATGCTTCCAAGAGTAAAGGTTACAGGTGCTACAACAAGACTCTTCGAAAAATTGTGGAAAGCATTGATGTAAAATTTGATGAAGAACTTCAAAACAAGACAAGAAGTACAGGTTGCAGAAATCCTCCAGAAGATTATGAAGAAGAGAACCAAGATGATGATGAAGCAAGCAAGACAACAGAAGATGCTAGACTGAGCTCGAAAGCCCCCTCAAGATACACTCAAAAGAACCATCCAGAAGATCAAATCATTGGAGACAAGAGTGTAGGAGTCCAAACAAGAAGACAGCTAACTGAACAGACATAAGAGGTATGCCTAGCTATGCTATCACAAATATAACCAAAGAAGTTTGAAGAAGCCAGCAAGGACAAGTATTGGGTGAATGCCATGAATGAAGAATTGGACCAAATTGAGAAGAATAATACCTGGGAATTAGTTCCAAGACCCACTGAGAAAAATGTCATAGGCTCAAAATGGGTATTCAAGAATAAAATGAATGAACAAGGACAGGTAATCAGGAATAAAGCCAAACTTGTATGCAAGGGATATTCACAAATCGAAGGTCTGGATTACGATGAAAAATTTGCCCATGTAGCCAGAATGGAAGCTATCAGAATGTTTCTAGCCTTTGCATGCTACCATGACTTCAAGGTATATCAAATGGATGTGAAATCTACCTTTCTGAATGGAGATCTAGAAGAAGAAGTCTACATGGAACAATCAGAAGGATTCTCATTAACAGATAAGGAAGACTATGTATGCAGACTAAAGAAGGCTCTATATGAATTGAAACAGGTTCCTCGTGCTTGGTACTCAAGGCTAGATAAGTACTTGCAAAAACAAGGCTTTAAGAGAGGAGGAGTAGACAACAATCTATACATAAAAGCCCATGAAAATGAACTCCTGATTGTTGTAGTATATGTTGATGACATTATGTTTGGAAGCATCAAAGATGAGTTAGAAAAAGGATTTGCTGAAGAGATGAAATCAGAGTTTGAGATGTCTATGATTGGAGAGCTCACCTTCTACTTAGGACTTCAAATTCAGCAAAAGAACATAGGTACATTCATCTCACAGGAAAAATACTTAAAAGAGATGTTGAAAAAGTTCAAAATGGAAGACTGCAAACCTGTGTCAACTCCCATGATCACTGGATGCAAGCTATGTGTTGATGATGGATCTGTTGATATAGATCAAAGACTTTACAGATCCATGATAGGAAGTATACTATACCTAACAGCATCTAGACCAGACATTATGTTGGCAGTAGGACTTGTGGCTAGATATCAGGCAGCACCAAAACAAAATCACCTCCTAACAGTCAAAAGAATATTCAAATATCTACAAGGAACTGTACAGTATGGGCTATGGTATCCAAAAGGCAAGAGCTTCACTTTGACAGCATATACAAATGCAGATTGGGCCAGCTGTGTGGATGATAGGAAAAGCACAAGTGGAGGTGCATTCTACTTGGGAAAAAGTCTGGTGGCATGGCTAGGCAAGAAACAAACATCTATCTCTCTATCTATAGCAGAAGCATAATACATAGCAGCAGCAGCATGTTGCACACAAGTCATGTGGATGAAACAAACCCTCCAAGACATGAAGGTAAGCATTGATGAACCTATCTCTATCAAATGTGATAATACAAGTGCTATAAGTATTTTAAAAAATCTTGTACTTCATTCAAAAACTAAACACATCCCAATCAAGTACCATTTCCTAAGGGAACAAGTAGCACAGAAGGTAGCGAAGTTGGAATATGTGCCAACAAAAGAACAAACAGCAGATATATTTACAAAACCTCTTGCTAGAAAGCCATTCGAATATCTGAGAAACAAACTAGGGGTAGTGTCTTCAGATACTACTCTCTGACAGAAAAAGAAAGCTTCATTCCAGGGGGAGAACAGAAAAGCAGACATCATTCAGGGGGAGATTAGTCCACAAAGAGAGTTACAAAAAGGCCAGAGCAACTAAACAAAGTATGAAATAGGTCCTCAAGATCAAAGCAACATGGACGAGATTTAAAAGCACACTGGGAAATGAGAAACCCTTTGCCATTGATGTCAAAGGGGGAGGAAAAGAAAGCAAGGGTCCTAAAAGGCAAGCAGAGGAAGTGTATTGCCCTCAATTCCAAAGAGGGAGACTGTTGGAAATGTTATCATTTATGGCAAAGGAGATAGCATAGAAGAGAGAGAGAAAAAGAGGCAACAAGATGCAGAGAGGGTCGAGCAACAGCAAAAGAAGCAAGGTAGTAAAAGACAGAGAAAGGAGGCAGAGCGGTGAGATGAAACAGTCGAGCAGAAGAGAAAGAGAATACAGTGAAACAGAGACAGATAATAACAGAGGTGGAGACAGAGAATACAGAGGCAGAGCCGTTAACAAACCAATGGTGAAATGATCACAGGAGATGCAGAACCATGCAGAAAGGGCGGAACCAAGAAGCTAAATAATAGCGGGGTTCTGTGTATATGGTTAATGCACAATCGGTACGTTTAAACGAAGAATATAGGTTAAAATAAACCTTTGAAGCGAAATTATAAAATACTAGAACCCGGAGTCAAGAGCGGAACCCTGAGCAAACAGTGAAACCGGTGCTCAAAAACTAGTGAGTTCGCGCAATAGTTGAAGTGGTAAGCAGAATTGTCAAAAAGAACGCAATATATGTCATTGATGGCCACGCGTCCTAAAGCGGTTTTCGAATACAAATTTTTTCGCGTAATTTTGGAGAATTATGTGAGGAGCATATAAGTTGCGTGATATTGCACGTCGTCCATCAGATGGAGGTCCAAAGCTCAGTTGGTGCGTGAGAGAAGATTAACCATCCGATCAAAGGAGAAGGTGCAGGGAAGAGAACCAAGGCTGTGGGTCCTGCATTCATAGCTGCAGGGCCAAATATTATACGAAGTCCTGTGTATTGGGTCTATTATAAAAGTTAACTAACAGGTGGAAGGTAAACAACAATACTCTGTGGACCCGATGGTCAGCTTTAATTCAAAGCCATGGTATAATGTTTGAAATATGATGGAGGAGGTAATATATGCAAATACAGTATTGAGAGTATGAAATATCACAAAGGGGTTCAATATAGTATGAGCAATGTATTAAATGGGGACCAAGATTATAACACAAGGCATATAAAACATTGTATAGGTGATATAAGTTGCAGTGGGCCAAGTTGAAGTATCACGTTAATGGTTAGTGATTAACCATTGGAGAAAATGATGAATGGTTGATATATTTATATATATTGATTATGGACTCCGACTATGTTGCGGATTAACGAAGAGGTAACCCAAACTTTTTTTCAGAGCATTATTTCATTATAAACAAGGCGAGTTAAAATAACTCTGGAGCCCGAAAGGTTATATTACTACATATATTAGTGGTGGGTTTAAGTCTAAGTGAAAGACTTAATATAATGTTGACGAAGGATATTATATGTAGTGTGGGACCCCCTACATAAAATTTCGAGAATCTTAACCCAAGCTGGAGGATACATAAACGCAATTCCGAGAATCTTAACCCAAGCGGCAAAGTATATATATATATATATGTTCAGCGCTCTATATGCAAAGTACCATAAGGTGGGACCCTCACTAATCGCATCGGAGAAACTTGTGGCAGCGGAACATGTTCACGAACGTTCTGATTGCGATTTAGTTCCGGACCCGATATATTTTAAATGATGATTCTCATATTTTGTTTGAATTCTGGCCTAAGTGCATCGGAGCAATTAATCGCATCGGCGCAGTGAAGTGAACAGTGATTAATCGGAGGAGAACAGAACATCGGAGATGAAAAAATGACGAACAGGTTGATAGTTCCGATTGCGATTGAGCGATTGGATGATAACCGTTGGATTTACTGAGAGATGGACGGTGGATATGATTCGATTGACTATATGGTGGGCCTTTGCTAATCGCATCGATGAAAATCTAAGGACCAAGTCACAGGAGCATTGTGAATATTGCGATTGCGATTGAAATAAATGAGCGGAGTATAGCTGGCATGTGGGCTCCATTCAAAAGATAAGACTGATACAGGTTTGCTCCGAGTTTGTTAAACCAAAGCTGAAGAGGAAAGGAAAGCACAGCGACATATATATATATAACGACACATACATATTTATATATGTGAACAGTGAATTATCGCATCGGAAAGGGAGCAAAGCATCGAAACATATAATTGGAATTTGTAATTGCGATTAATCACAATCGAAAGTATTCAACAGGCAATTCATCGCATTGGAGAACAGAGCATGTTCACATAAATATTTATATATGTGAACAGTGAATCATCGCATCGGAAAGGGAGCAAAGCATCGAAACATATAATTGGAATTTGTGATTGCGATTAATCACATTCGAAAGTATTCAAGAGGCAATTCATCGCATCGGAGAACAGAGCATGTTCGGCGAGTGGGCCTGAAAGGGCATCTTATGTAGTAAAATGATTTATTATTGTTATATCGCCGAGAAGCATTTGAGTTATATAGAAAGGGCAGTTTACATATTAATAGCGCTTTATTATTACCCCAGAGAGTTGAATTGTGTTATATAAAAAGCACAGTCACATATATGCAGCAGTTACACCACGGAAATGAATAGGAGAGCTAGCGGAGCCGAAAAAGACAAACACATGGTAATCCATGTTGTAACTAAATGTAAACGTGTTTGATTGGTTTATATTGTTTGTGATGCACTGGCAAGTCTCCATAGGCAATAAAACTCCATTGTAAACCTGAAAGTTGTATGAATTGATGAGATTTTTTGAATGAGATGGATAAAGAAGTGAGGAGGCAGAAGGAAAAGAATCAGGGCTGTCCATTTCTAATTCCTTGAGGAATACAAACAGTCATAAGGAAATCTCTATAAATGATATCACCTTGATATGCACAAAAGGTTAGAGAGTGAGGTTAGAGAATGCAGAGTATGAAGAATTGAGGCAGAGAAGATAAGAAAAAGGAGGAGCAAAAAGAGATGCTACAGAACAGAGCTGATATCTAAGGTAAATCAGCAAATATATTTCTTTTGAAAGTGTAAGGAAGTTGGAGCTTCCCTATCAAGTTGTAGCTTGATAGATGTCAGTTGTAGCTGACTGATGTTGGAGCCTCCTGTAGGTTGGTGCCTACAGAAAAATAGTGGTGAGAGAGAGTTGGAGCTTTCCTTTGCATCACAGCAATAATAAGATGTGGTTTTCTCCCTTTATGGGTTTCCACTTATATCTGTTGTCTCTGTGTGTGTTGCCCATGTGTTGATATGTTCTATCCAATCTGCTTAATGTTTGCTGCTCTCATAATAAGTTTGGTGTCACATTAACTTAATACTTGCTGCTATATATTAAGACTGTTCACTTATTAAAGTTGGTTATAAAATTAAATTGTAAATAATCTTGATGAAAAGTTTAAAAAGCTCATGTATGTGTTAAACTGATTCAGCCCCCCCCCCCCCACCCCTCTTAGTTTAACTAAGGGTTCAACATTGGGAAGTCCTAGGAGAGCCAAGATCACCAAATCATCATCAGCGACTGTTATTCCTACACTCCCCAGTTCATCTCGACAGTGGACAAACTTCGTGAGATATTTTTGAATGGTGTCACCCTTTTCCATATTGATCTTCTTGAGTTTATCTTTGATCACCAATTTTCTATGGTCGCTGCTGCTTTGGAATAGATCCGTCAAAGCCTTCCACATTTCATATGGTGTGGCTTTCCCATGGAGGGTTGAGATAATGTGGTCTCGTACTCCCTCCAACAGGATCCTCCTCGCCTTTGCCACTTTCTTTTGCCATGCATCAAAATTTGTAGCATCTAGCTTAGGAACATCTTTGTCAATGAATTACTTCAAGCCATTATCTTCGAGTACTGCCTCCATCCTATCCTTCCAAGCAATGTAGTTCGAGCCGCCCTCAAGTGCATACTCTAACATCAAGCCATTGAAATCCATTTCGATCTTGAATCAGTTGTAGCACCAAGAAAGTCTTTCTACAAATTCGAATTCTATCCAATCACAAACTCAGCTCCTGCTTCACTTCTGCAATTTCTTGTGCTCCGATACCATGTATAAATTATACAACATGCATGTATATCTTGGATTCACCCGATCTAACAATGTATTAAAGTTAAATACTGAATCGATTCTACAAGTATTTTGTGGAATTAAAAACACAATCGTTAATCACATGAACATGAAGAAAGATCAATCACACACAATACAGATAATTTATCGGGGAAAGCTTACAGCTAAAAACCCCACTATCTTATATTATATATTAGGCATGGATCATGAAACAAATTCAATGTCTTTCTCTTCTCACAAGAGCCTCTAACATTTAGCTATTTGTCTCACACTGTCATATGCAAAATTGACCAACACATAGCCAATTCTCAGCCTCCAGAGAGCGTGTCTTTCTTGCGCAATCCCTGATAGTAAAGATCCCAAAAAGATAGGAATTCTTGCTTGCCTTGACTACACAATTATCATGGGCACTCCAATGGGTGTTTGCCTGCATGTGTGCAAGCAGATAATCCTACAACTCATAGTCAACCTCCCTTTCACCTAGAACTCAACTGGGTCTCCACTGGATCTGACATGCATGCAACTAATAATAGTAAATCATCAGTTGCATGTGAGATCACTGATTGTGAATTAATTAATATTTAATTCACTAGATCTCTCACTAGTGTATCTTCAGTTACAACTAGCACAATTGAGTTTAACTCACTTAACTAAGTTAAACTATTTACAACTTGCACATACTCATGCACCACTGCACTTCGAACTCTGTTACAACTATAATTACTCTGCATGTCCCACCAACCAACCTCTAACTCGAAATCCACTAGTTAACTGAATTTATCACTTTCAGTTAACTCATTCAAGTCCACATTGAGAATATATTACAATTTAATGTTCATCTTAATTAAGGGATAATAAAAATAGACATGCACCCAAAAATAACATTGTGGGCCCCACCCTAGTCTGGGTGTTTAATGCAACCAGGTGTTGAATGCAACCAGGTTCTTAAATCTTCTTGTTGAATCTCAACAACAACGGTTGACGATCCATATATTTCATATATTCCAATGAATTATAACTTTTTTATATAGACATTAATAAACATGATACTTATATTTTACATGTATAAAATTCAATTGAAGAAATATGAAAATAAAATTATCACATTGAAAATAGCATAAGATGGAAGATGATGTGTAAAAATTGAATAAGATTGAATTTAAAAAAAAAACACACACACACTAAACTAATATAAAAGACTAGTTGAAAATATTTTAAAAAAAAATTATGATTGAATATTAAAATCACATGAATTTGTTAAAATAAAAGAATTAACTCTATTTATAATATATGATAAAAACATTAAAATATATTGATAAAATAGACTAAATATCTATAACATGGTTTTTATAGTTTCGTATTGTTATATTAAAAAAAATCCAATTATACAATAAAATAAAAATACACGCAATAATAACTTTAATCTAATAAAATTTCCTCACTCAAAATTTTGAATATATTCTCCATATACGCCTTACTTATATGTGTTTAAATTTATTTGTTATTAATTATTAACTCTGTATAACATACATGTATGTGTGGATTTAAAAAATATCAAATAAGTAAAAGTTAATGTCATATATGAAATAATAGAAAAGAATAAAGTAATTTTTATTAATTAACAATACATTTTAATAAAGATTGCCTTCAATTTATTATTATTATCGATATAATTTTATTTTTTTATAAGTAAAATTTAAATATTAATATTTTATTTTAAATATAAAATTATTTATATAAATAACTTTATATAAAATTGTAAAATGCATTGACTTTTTTTCCATTTAATCGTAATGTAATATTAGTTTAAACTTTTTATATTTTAATGTGTACAAAATGTAATAAAAAAGTGATCAATTGAAATTTGATAGATAAGTAACGATGGCTAAGGCTGCACCTTACTCGAGAAGCAACATGTGTTCATGGCTTCGAAAAGTTAGGAAGTTCACCATCGACTATTTGATGAAATCCTCAAGAAGGTCAGACTTGTGAAGTCATTGGTAAGGTGGAGTATCACTCTACATGGGAACCCTCAGCACTCAATCGTAGTTGTAAAGTGCTAGTTACAGATCACACCTCCAATATGGTAGTGTTCTGAGCCATGGCATGCCCTATATAAAAGAACCACTATTCAATATCATCAAATGAGAAGTGCAGTGCATAACAGTGATCTGGAGGCTACATTAGGTATAGTTGTTATTAACAATTTTGATTCAACCCCTGAAACCCAATTGTAAAAATCAGACACCTAATCTGGGTCTATCATAATCACAAACCAAAACACGAATATTGTCATGTGTACATTCTCCATTTGATAATGTAGTTCTTTGTGCGTTTTATTGATTTAAAATCAAGATGGCATACAAATTACAATGGAGTTTTTCCTTGGAATTGCCCAATCACTTTTTATTGAAGAAACTCCTTTATCAAAAAATGGTGTCATTGATTTCTTGAACAAACCGGAACTATATGTATATATTTAATTTCACAAAATATACAAATTTTACACAAATTTGCTTATGTCAGACACGATTTCCGTCTGTTGACAGTAAAATAAAGAAAAATATGAACAGAAGCTATTACACTTCAAATTCGTATATCCTCAACTCAAAGCATACATTCCCGGAATGATAAAGAAAGTTGAGTGCGAAGCATTGAAAGATGATCTGCATGAGAAGGATTTTTTCACAGAAGACGTCATGCCGGAGGCTACGGAAGACACGGAGCGCACAGGAGCTGCGGCTATGGCGGCCTTCACTTGCCCACTTCGCGGGATGAGCCTTTGCGGGCTATGGAATTAGATGGAAATTTTGATTTTGTGGTTTTTTTTAATTGTATATGGTTTCACCAGTTTGAAAAATTTTAAGGTATTTTTATTGTGCAAAGTTTATCTATTAAACTTGTGATTTAAATAAATTTCTGTTATATTAGAAAAATTAGATTAAAATAATAAATTAGAAAACTTTTCCGAAAGTCTAAAACAACTGGTTTTTAAAATTTTAAAATTATTAAAATTATAAATAAATAAAATTAATTAAAACTAAACTTTAATTAATATACTGCACAGAATATTTTATCAAAATGTTTAACATTGTGCATTTCCCAACACTCTATTAATTTTGGAACTCAATTTTTGGAGAGTCATAATTTAAGATTTACTTAAATTTACTTTGTCAAATGAGGTGTGGTTAGAAAGTTTGTTAGAAATCTAAAATCATGAAGAATATTTTAGTAGTTGCATAACTAGATTTGGTTATTTACTTTAGATAAAGTTTAGCAAAAACTAGAGCTACTGATTTGCAATAATAAACTATAAATTTTCTGAGTTTTGTTTCTTCAAACTTGATTAATCTGAATTAGAATTTATTGTTGCAAATTGGTTTGAAAATTACTTTCTTGAGCCAAAGAAGTTATAACAAAAGTGAGTGGTGGAAAAACACAGATTCCTTCTTATTTTATTTATTATATTATTTTATTTTATTTTTATTATATCACTGCCTGAACAGTGATATATAGTAATAATGTTTTACTATTAATTTGACGGTACAGAAAAAAAAAAAATCAAAAAATTTCATGTTTTACATCGTTTAACTTTGGTATTTAACTATTAATTTGACGGTACTGAAAAAAAATTCAAAATTTTTCATGTTTTACATAGTTTAACTCTGGTATTTGAGGTTTTCTGGTGGTAACGTGCGCACTCCGCCACTACCAGGCCAGCGTATGGCGATAACGTTACCTTGTCCATTACGGAAACTAGTTGCTCTCTGCTAAGAAGCGTAAGGGTATTAATAAGATAAAATGAAGATAAGATAGGGTTGGTGGAGTGATGGTACTACTGATAAGTTTTGAAGTACAAAGGGCCAACTGGGGTCCATCTCATCTACCTTCATATTTCTGAAAGATTTGACTGTGAAGAATTAGAATTATGTCTCGTATTGGCACATGGTGCGTCCATTGACACGGCGGCCTTCATCTTTTGTCAACTATTACCGATAAACGTAATCATCATAATAAAATTTCTCAATGGTTTCAAGATTGACGACACTTGATTACACCCACAACATGGAGGGGCAGCTCTTGTTTAGCAGACACAACGGAAGTTTGTGACACGGAGGGTTACGATGAGCCCATAATTGGCACTGGCACGTGTCAGTTAGCGTGTGGTCTAAAGTGTGGCTCAGGCTTGGGACCCCAATATACGTTCAAGTGGATGAAGGCTTGACTTACTTGTGCTTCTAAAAAAATTGTTTCATTGGTTCAATTTGAGGGTAGCGATAGTGATAAATTTAAGAATTTTGTAATTTATAATTTAGAAAAATGTGTTTATTCGATTAATCACATTATTAATATATTTTGTTTATGAGTCTTATTTATGTTTTTCAAATTAATCACATCATTAATATATCTTGTTTATGAGCCTTATTTTTATATAAGCTTTTTCTGTGAGGTAATTATAAAGATTTATTTTTTATTAATATAATAGTAAATTAGTTGAGTGACAAGTACATTTATTTAAGGTGTATTTTTTGAATGTGCATGCTTAAAATAATACTTTTACCGTAAGAGTTTTAGTTTTTTTTGTTTTAGCTTTTTCTGAAATAGTTTATAGCATAGTTATCGAGATCTAATTTTCATTATAATTGGATTAAGAGTTTATATATTTAAGTTTATACATATTGAATTAAGCTTGTATAATAAATTGGCAATGGATACGAGAGTTTATATATTTAAGT
This sequence comes from Pinus albicaulis, assembly GCA_034641835.2. Classification (NCBI taxonomy): domain Eukaryota; kingdom Viridiplantae; phylum Streptophyta; class Pinopsida; order Pinales; family Pinaceae; genus Pinus; species Pinus albicaulis. The sequence goes on from CM076576.1 coordinate 787,076,752, forward strand.
TTATACATATTGAATTAAGCTCGTATAATAAATTGGCAATAGACATGAGGCTAGAGATTGTGTACTTATGTGAGCAAGAAGTTAATTAATATAAAAATGTTATAAGTTAAAATTAAAATAAAATATTTTGATTTTGAAATGAGTTAATATTTTTGAGCTAGTGGTATTGATAAGTCATGATATTAGCCCATGGTATTGTAACAAAGCCTATTTACAAAGTAATAAATATCCATAGTAAAATTGGAATATATATCCATGGTTAAAATCTTTTATTAAGTTTTAATTTTTAAAATGTTAAAAAATTAAATTAAAATAGAATATTTATAAATATTTTGATTTTTTGACATGTGTATTCATAAGCCATGTTATTGGTCCATGATATTATAACAAAGCCTAAATTATTATGATTTTTTTTAGATATATGAACATGATGTATGGTCATATAGACATGATCCTATAGTTGTATTGGCAAATTTATACAATAATGTATAACACTTATAAAATTGTTTGTATAGCTCATATCAAGACGATTGAGCTACACGTTTTTGTGTGAGGACATCTTTCTCACTTATCCTATAAAGAATTCTTATTTGTTTATAAGTGAAAGTCCATGTGGAAAAATATAGTAAATCTCCTAATTATATTCTTAAATTAATTTAATATTTAAATATTTATAATAAATACAAAATTAATATAAATTTATATTCATTTTTAATATATACATATTATATATCAAAAAATTAAAAACATTATTGATTCTTTTTAAAAAAATCTAAAATTTCTAAAAAATATTATTTTCACACATTAACATATGTCATTCTTGTACAATACACAAAATCCACATGGTGACAATGTGCAAGAAAACAAGAGCAGTGATATTGGTACCACCTGGCTCTTGTTTACTTAGATTGTAGTTTGATAATTTGTTTTCTCGATTTGGTAATTTCAATTTTGATGTTATTGTATTTTAAGTGTGATTAGTTTTTGCATGAGAATTGTTGAAGAGATCAAACCTAAAGGATTTGGAGCAATGAGAGAGGAACAACAAAAGAAGAAGAAAAATTACAACTCTCAAATCTGGATCTAAAAGTGCCTTGTAACAATTCTCCTACTTAGGGATTTTATTTTGTAATTATAAATAATTGTTTTGAAAATGAGGAGAAGGTTCCTCTTGGCTACAAATTAGAGGCTCTTTGCATTTTTGTGAGGATAATTTTTGTTGTAGGTAGAGAGGAATGCTTATATCTGAGTGTTGGGGGTTTGCTTTTCAAAATATAATCTCTATTTTTGAAGTAGATCTTGCACTATTGCATATCTTCTCTCCACTGGCAGAGTTCATAGTCTTGGGAGGATTGTTGAGGAGATCCATTGTAAAACAAAGCAAGGAAGCAAGTTTTAAGATTGTATTTGCAGAGACTTTTATTTGTTAAATAAATATTATTCCTTAAAATGGAAGATTTGTATCAGGTGTTCCATGTTTTGCAATTTTGTTTAATATGTGAGTTATTGTATATTAGAACTATCTAATCTATTGGTCTCATGGATCTGTTACTTATTTTCAATTTTCTATTGCATTTAACCAAATTTATGAGTAACTATTTACTCAAAAAAATGTCATTTAAAATAGATTTAATTATCATTCAATGGTGTGGACTATTTCCATTATCCAATGGTTTACCTTTTGTTATTTTAATCTTCAAAACATAGCATTTTTTTCACTTACAATATGAGTTGTTAGAACTATTAGAACTATTTCAGCAGTCTTATATTCATAATAAAAAAACATGTTAAATTCTCATTCCTTTTTTTATCACTTTTCTTTTGATTTGGGTGAGATCTATACCTTGTCCTAACTGAGATCTAGGATAGATTAGATTTCCTTTTTGCTGCTTACATCCTAGATTAATTTGCATCTTCATTTAGGACACATTTTTAGAAGTATTCTTACACAAGAGAAAACTCTAGTGTGGCTTGGTTGAGCGCTTGTTTCACCTTAAGGATTGCTCTCTTGCAAATGCACTACAAGAGGGTGAATCTGATTGTTTCTTCTTGTTGATAAATAATTATAAACATCAAAACTTGGCGGGGAGAGCAAGGGTTACTGGACCCATTAGAACCAGTAGGAATCACCATTCTAAACGGATAAGGGCTTAACTTAGGGCCCTAACCAGTTGATATCTCAATTTTTGATTTTGGTCATTTTTGGCCATCAATACCACCAAATTTCATATATCCCCCGTTATTGATCATAATGTAAAGGTTATTAAAAAAATGGATATATTAGTGTTTCTTAGACAATCTAATGACAAATGAAATTATTAGCAAGACAGTGACTTTCTAATGTGATCTGAACTTATGCAGGAATGTAATAAAATACAATACTAAACATAAATGTAGAGATGTAGCAGAAATAAAACTTGATTTCATTAATATCAAATAACTGAAATATGCCTACAGGAAAAATGGACATAAACTAACTAGGGCGATGGTAGCTTATCTCTAAGAAGAGATGTGGCTGCTACATGCCTCTGAACTGTGTTACAATGAGGCTCGAAGGCCTATTTATTATTGAGAAACAATCGAAAACCCTAAACATCCAAAAACCTAACTCTAAGAGACGAAACACCAAACTATGGGCCTCGTTGGGGTAAATTGGTACATCAATTTCCCAGGGTTGTAACTTTGGCATACGATCTTCGTTTGACATACATGATACCTCGTTATAAAGATCTATCTAAGGACTACAAATGATGATAGTGAATATTAAGTTGAAAACTCTCATTCACCATTGGTGAGTTTCCAAAAAAATGTCATGTAGGGCCTCAAAATGGCTCCGGAAGTTCAAGACACGAAAAACTAACAAAAATAGTAAATTGTGTTACAATTAAGGAAACTGAAAAACTGAAATAAACAATGGTGGGGGTCAAAGTGGAATAGGAGGGTGGTCACCAATATTCACCTGGATCATTCCTCCCCCCTAGGAAGAAATGGCTCCCATTGTGTTGAGTTCCTCCATGAGACAAGGAAACTTCTGTTGAACTGGATCCGTGGTGAACCACTTGCCCTGGTGAAGAAGTTGGCTTGCTTTGACAACTCGATATAGTTGGATCCTTTGTTGTCAATTTTTCTTGATCTGTGTGTCCATGATATGATCAGTTTTGGCTTGTTACATGCAGTCTGGGTTTAACTTTGTTGGTGTGAGTTGTTCTGGAATGTCGGATGTGTCCAATAATGGTGGAAAGTATGGACAAAGGTGATCCACATTGAACACTGGGTGCTGACCAAGGAATGGGGGAATTTTGAGCTAAAATGAGTTGTACCCACAACCTTTATAATGGTGTAAGGCCCATATCTGAGTGGTATGAGCTTTTGATGAGCTCCGATTAGGCGTTCTTTCTGCAAATGCAACCAAACTTTGTCACCCACCTGGAACTTGTGGCACCCGATGTTGATCATGTCGTTGCTTGTACTTGGCATTGGATTTATCCAATATATCGTGGACCTATTGGAGGACGTACTGGTTGTGTTCAATAAATCTGGTTGCTTCATCAGCCTCAGACAGTACATGTGAGTAGCTTGGCCTAATGTGCCCTTTCTGCAACAACTGATCCAGATTTATGCAGGAACGCAACAGAATACACATATAACCAGAAATATAAAAATGCAATGGAAATAACACTTCATTTATTTAATATCAAAGAACTAAAATCTGTTTACACACATAATGGAAATAAACTAGCTAGGGCGCTGGTAGCTTATCTCTGAGAAGAGATGTGGTGGTTACAGCCTCTGAACTCTGTGTTACAATGAGGCTTGAAGGCCTATATATTATTGAAAAACAATGGAAAACCATAAACATCCAAAAACCTAACCCTAGGAGATGAAACGCCAGAATATGGGCCCCGTCGGGGTAAATTGGTACATCAATTTCCCGGGGTCATAACTTTGGCATACTATCTTCGTTTGATGCACATGATACATCGTTAGAAAGATCTATCTGAGGACTAGAACTACCAATTGCAAATATTGATTTCGAATCAAACTCATATTTGTTGGAGAAGCGATGCCAAAAAAATGTCGTTTAGGGCCTCAAAATGGCTCCAGAAGTTCAGGCCCTGAAAAACTGCTAAAAATAGTAAATTGTGCTATTATTAAGGAAACTGAAAAACTGAAAGAAACAATGGTGGGGCCCCAAGTGGAATAGGCGGGTGGCCCCCAATATCCACCTGGATCATTCCTCCCCCCTTAGGAAGCAATGGTCCCCATTGCGTTGAGTTCCTCCATGAGATGAGGAAACTTCTATTGAACTTGGTCCCTAGTGAACCACCTGCCTTGATGCAAGAGTTGGCCAGCTTTGACCATCTGATATAGTTGGATCTTCTGTTGACAAGTGTTCTTCATTTGCATGTCCATGATACAATCTGTGGTGGCATGTTCCATGTATTATGGGTTTAACTTTGTTGGTGTGAGTTGTTCTGCAATGTCAAAGGTGTCCAGTAGATGTGGAAAAAAGGGACGAAGGCGTTCCACATTGAATATTGGGTGCAGAACAAGGAATGGTGGAATATTGAGCTCAAAGGCATTGTTCCCTACAGCCTTGGTGATGGTGTATGGCCCACATCGAAGCAGGCGAAGCTTGCGGTGGGGTCCAGTGAGGCGCTCCTTCTGCAAATGTAGCCACACTTTGTCACCCACCTGGAAGTGGTGTGGCACTTGATGTTGATCATGTCGTTGCTTGTTCTTAGCATTGGCTCTATCCAATATGTCATGAAACTGCTGGCAGATGTGTTGAATGTGCTCAATGAAGTTGTTTGCTTTGTCAGCTTCAAACTGGACATGGACCAAATCAGCCTGAATAGCCACAAATGGCATGGCTACGTCAGTGGACATAGTGGCTAGAACCCCAGGCCCACCTGAAAGGGGTTGTGGCCAGTTGAGCTGTGGAGAACCCAGTTATAAATTTGTTGTACATAGGGAAGGCTCTCATCCCATGTGCGTCGATTCTTTGAATTGTATATGCGCATAATGTGTACAATCATCCTGTTGACAACCTCTGTATGCCCATCGGTTTGGGGATGGAAAGCTGTGGACTTGCTGAGCTTTATGTCCAGCATTGACCAGAGGCTAGACCAAAATGTGCTAAGGAAGTTGTTGTCCCGATCTGAGATGATATACTGTGGGATCCCAAAGAGCACCCACACTCATTCAAAGAAGAGTTTAGCAGTGGCATCTGTTCTGATATTCTTCTTGCAGGCCAACATAATGGCCATCTTCGAGAATCTATCGACGACCACGAAAACACAGTCGTTTCCATGCTTAGTAGAAGGAAGGCCTGACATGTAATCCATGGAGATGGATTCCCAAGGTCGACTAGGGGTAGGTAGCGGAGTATAGAGGCCTTGCTTCTTGATGGTCGGTTTGGCAATGGAGCAAGTAGTGTAGGATCTGATGTACTTCCCAACATCCTGTCGAAGGTTTGGCCAACATAAATACTTCTGCAGTATTGCCACTGTTTTCTCGACCCCGAAATGCCCAACGACTCGAATGTAGTGTGCTTCCCAAATCTTGAAGGAACACAAAGGTGTCCCAGGTGACATAGCAGTGCATCGTGGAGGTGAAAATTTGGAACTTTCGTACCCTCCAAGAGTGTCTTGTGTGGGTGGCCTAATTCCAAATCTCTCTTGTAGAGAAGCGGCCAATCAGAAGTCTCGTGCCCACAAGAGTTGAGAACGGTGGTTAGTGCGACGATCGGTGGTCAGTTGAGGTAGTTTACAACATTATTGGTGCTGCCCTTCTTATACTTGATGTTCAAATGAAATTGTTGCAGATATGTGGACAACTTCTAATGGCGATCGTTCTGCAACTTCCTTTGTGTTTGTATGAACTGCAGGGGTCAGTGGTCTGTGTGGATGACAGTTTCCTTCCCCAAAATGTCATGCTTCCATTGACAGCACACCTGCACAATGGAATACATTTCTTTGTCATAAGGGGGGTACTTGCGGACTGTGTCGAATAGTGTCTCACTGTGATATGCCACTGGACGCCCCTATTGAGTAAGAACTGCCCCAATAGCATAGTGAGAGGCATCTGTCTCGATCTCAAATGGTTGTTGCAAGTCTAGTAATGTGAGCATTAGGGAAGAGCAGAGGTGATGTTTCAATTCTACGAATGCTTTATGTTGAGATTCTGACCAAAAGAATTTTTCTTTCGCTCCACCCTGGGTGACTTGACTCGAGGGCCAAGTGATATGAAAGAGTCCCAACACGAACCTGCAGTAGAAATTAGCAAGACCAAGAAAGCTGCTGCGAAGCTCTATTAGAGTGGTTGGGGCCGGCCAATCCCGAATTACTTGGATCTTGGTTAGATCCACATGAACCCCCCGTTCATCAATAATGTATGCCAGATACTGAAACTAGGTCGTGCCAAAAGTGCACTTCTCCAAATTGGCACACAACTTGTGTTTCCGTAGTGTTTGGAGGACCTGCCGAATGTGGTGGAGGTGCTCTTCCCATTTATGGTTGAAGATCAGGATGTCATCCAAGTACACTACTACAAATCATTTGGGGAATGGCCGCAAGATGTCGTCCATCATCCTCATGAAGGTTACGGGAGCATTCGTCAACTCGAAAGGCATGACCAATCATTCGAAAAGGCCCTCCCTGGCTTTGAAGGTAGTCTTCCACACATCGGATGGTTCGTTTGGTACCTGGTGATACCCAGAATTCAAGTCGATCTTGTTGAAATATTGCGCCTCTTTGAGTTGATCCAGAAGGTCATCAATCTGTGGGATTGGGTACCTATTTCGGACAATGATCTTGTTCAGCACCCGATAGTCAATACAGAGTCTCCAAGTCCCATCCTTCTTCTGCACTAACACGATCGGGCTCCCACAGGGTGATGAACTGGGCCGAATGTGACCTTTCTGCAGCAACTCCTGAATCTGCCTCTTGATTTCATCGTTCTCCAGAATAGAGCGCCGATAGATCGGTCCATTAAGCAACAATGCACCTGGGGTCAGATCAATGGGGTGCTTGACCTGATAGTGCAGAGGCACCTATGGGTGAGGTGAAGATGTCCCCGTACTACTCCACGACCTTGTCCATTTGTTGTTGTCGTGCGGAGGATCCCTGTCTAGAGATCATGGCCACATTATTCTTATTGCCCTGGGGGTGGATCATCAGGAAAACAAATTTCTCAGTTTTGGAAATGAGCTTACTGCATTGTTTTGCAGTAACCAAAGAGATAGTTGCAGGCGGTGGTACCTCAGGTATATTGTACAACTTATTGCCCAAAGTAACAATAACAATGTGAGGTCGGGACTCATACACAACATGTCGCTTCCACAAGTATGGTTGGCCTAATAATACATCACAAACATCAAGAGGAGCAATGTCACATAATACCTCATCCGTGAAGGGCTTGATGTTGTAGGGGAGGAGGCACTACTGGCTGACATGGAGATCCTGTCCTCGGTGAAGCCGCCCGATGGTGTATAGTTGTGGGTGTGTTGTGGTCAGCAAGCCCAAACGCTTCACGACCTCTGCTAAAATGAGTTTCTTTTGGCTCCCACTGTCGACAATGAACTGTAGCAGGGAACCCTTTACCCACATCTGAGAGTGGAAGAGACGCTCCTCCTCCTCTGGATCTTCTGATTCCTCCTTCTGGATCTTTGTAGTGGCAACAGTGGTGTTGGGCTCCGCATCAATAATATGCTTCCCTTTGTCATTCCCCTTGTTGGATTATGATTCAGATTCGGAGCATGCATCTGATTCAGAAGCCCTCATCTCGGCCACCAGTGACTGCTTGGCCCGACACTCACTTGTGTTGTGAGTGGAGCTCTTATGGAACTCACACCACTTTCCCGTGTCCTTCTTCGACTTCGTGGTGTTGATATTTGCTTGTGGGTTTGGTAGGTTATCTTGGGCTGCCATTCCTTGGCTTTGTCCTTTTTTCTGCGGTTTGGGGGCACCTTTCCCTTGCTTTTGATTCGCAGATCCAAAGTCTCGCTTCTTCTGTTTTAATTTCTACTCAATCTTGGAAACATACCGGTATGTCGTACTAAGCAAGAAAATGTCGAGGAACTCCATTTCCTCCTGAATGAATCTATGCAGACAATTGCGGTACTTCAGCACCAAATGTTTCTCCAAATCTTTGATACCCAACTTTGTGCGCAGGGTATGGAACAGATTCGTCAGCTCATGTACATCTTGATCCCTTTGTTGGCGTAGCGTAGTCCATTGTATGTACTTGTCCTCATAGCTCCCCATGAGATAATATTTTTCCTTGATGGCATCTCGGAAAGAATTCCAAGTGGGTACGACCGAGAACATAGAGGGTTCCCCCTCGTCCTTTTTATCATAGTAGGTTTCCCACCATTCCTTGACATGGGGGGTAGCTTTGAGGAGTGCAAAAATAATATTCTCTCGGTCAGAAAAGTCATGAACCGAGAAATATTCTTCTAATATATTCAACCATCTATCTACGACGTCTACATCTATTTAGCCCTAAAATATGGGAATGTGAAATTTTACTTGTACCTTAAAAGGAGTTGCGCCTCCAGAGTGGATGCTGGATGCAGATGTGTTGCTAGTGGGCAGTCGTTGAAGGATCTGGGAAAAGTTATCCATCATCGCATTCCTTTGTTTTTCAAGGGCCTCCTCGAGCAATATTTTGATAGGATCTCTTGCTCCCTCATATTTCTTTTCATCCCCCATGGGTGGCCAGCAGGGTTTGCGAGGTTGATCTTGCAAAGGTTCAACCGAATCAAGCCCTAACTCCTTATACCCTGACCTCGTTGGGGACATGCAAAGAATGATCGAGAAAGAGAAGACTGCTCTAATACCAATGATCCAGATTTATGCGGGAATGCAACATAATACACATATAACCATAAATATAAAAATTCAGCTGAAATAACACTTCATTTCATTAATATCAAAGAACTAGAATCTGTTTATAGACAGAATGGAAATAAACTAGCTAGGGCGCTGGTAGTTTATCTCTGAGAAGAGATGTGGTGGCTACAACCTCTGAACTCTGTGTTACAATGAGGCTTGAAGGCCTATATATTGTTGAGAAATAATGGAAAGCCCTAAACATCCAAAAACCTAACCCTAGGAGATGAAACACCAGAATATGGACCCCGTCAGGGTAAATTCGTACATCAATTTCCCGAGGTCGTAACTTTGGCATACTATCTCCATTTTACGCACAAGATACATCGTTAGAAATATCTATCTTAGGACTACAACTGCTGACCAAAAATATCAATTCTGAAACGGAATCATATTAACCAGATAAGCAATGCCCAAAAAATGTCGTTTAGGGCCTCAAAATGGCTCCGGAATTTCAGGACACGAAAAACTACTAAAAATAGTAAATTGTGCTATTATTAAGGAAACTGGAAAACTGAAAGAAACAATGGTGGGGCCCCAAGTGGGAAAGGTGGGTGGCCACCAATATCCACCTGGATAAAAAACTCTTAGATTTTCCTCTTAATTTCATCATTCTCAGAAACAAAACATCGATAGATCAGCCCATTAGGTAGCAGCGGGCCTCAGGTCAGGTCAATGGAGTGCTTGACCTGACAGTGTAGAGGAAATCTTGTGGGTGAGGAGAAAATGTCCTTGTATTCCTCCACAAATTTGTCCATCTATTTTTGCCGCACTGGGGAGCCCTATTTGGAGGTTCCAACCACAACCTTCTTCTTGCCCTATGGGACAATCATAATGAAAACAAATTTCTTGGTTTGGGAAATAATATTACTGCATTTCTTTGCAGTACTCATAGATGATAGGAGGAGGTACTACCTCCGGTATCTTGTACAACTTATTTCCCAAAGTAATAAGAACATAACGAGGCCTAGTCTCATACACGACATGTCGCTTCCATAAGTATGGTTGGCTTAATAGTACATCAGACACATCAAGAGGAGCCACATCACACAATACCTCATCCCTGAAGGGCTTGATGTTGTATGGAAGGTGACACTGCTAGCTAACACAAAGATATCTTCCTTGGTGAAGCCACCCAATGTTATACGACTGCGGGTGCGCTGTGGTAGGTAGGCCGAGCCACTTCATGACCTCAGCTGAAATGAGGTTCTTCTGACTTCCGCTATTGGCAAGGAATTGCAGTGGAGAACCCTTCACCCACATCTCGGAATGGAAGAGGCGCTCCCCCTCCTATGGATCCTAGGGCTCCTCCCTCTGGAGCTTGGTGGTGGCAACGATGGCACTGGGTTCCACATCAATGATACGCTTCCCTTTTTCATTCCACTTGTCTGGTTTTGACTTCGAATCAGAATATGCATCTGATTTGGATGCCTTCCGTTTGACCACTAGCGATTGTTTGGCTCGACAGTTGCTTGTGTTGTGAGTTGAGTTGTTATGAAATTCACACCACTTCTCTATGTGCTTCTTTGGATTTGTGGTGTTGTTCTAAGTCGCCCCACTTTGGCTTTTCCCCTTGTTCTGCCATTCGAGGGTGTCTTTCCTTGGCTTCAGATTCATGGATCCAAAGTCTCACTTATTCTGCTTAAATTTTTGCTCAATCTTAGTAGCATATTGATATGTTGTTCCAAGCGAGGTAATTTCGAGGAACTCAATTTCCTCCTGAATGTATTTGTGCAAATAGTTGTGGTACTTGAGCACGAAACGTTTCTCTGAGTCTTTAATACCCAACTTTGTGCACAGGGTATGGAACAAATTCGTCAGCTCGTGCACATCTTAATCCCTTTATTGTCCCAGTGTGGTCCATTGGATGTACTTGTCCTCATAGCTCCCCATAGGGTAATATTATTCCTTGATGTCGTCTCAGAATGAATTCCAAGTGGGTGTGGCTGAGAACAGAGAGGGTTCTCTCTTGTCCTTTTGATCTCAATATGTTTCCCACCAATCTTTGACATGGGGGTTGGCTTGAGGAGTACAAAAGTAATTTTTTCTCGATCAGAGAAATCATGGACTGAGAAATACCCTTCCAGCAAATTCAACCATCTATCTACGGTTTATGAATCTATTTTGCCTTCAAATACAGGAATGACGAAGTTGACTTGTACCTTGAAAGAAGTAGCGCCTCCAGAGTGGTTTCTAGGTGCATATGTGCCGTCGGTGGGCACCCGTTGAAGGATTTGGGCAAAGTTATCCATCATCACGTTCCTTTGTTTCTCAAGGGCATCCTCGAGCAATATTTTGATAGGATCTCATGCTCCCTCTTCTTTATTTTCTTTCCCCATGGGCGACTATCGTGGTTTGCACAGCCGAACTTGCAAAGGTTCAACCAGATCGAGCACTAACTCCTTATACCCCGACCTCGTTGGGGACATGCAAATAAGGATCGAGGAAGAACAAACTGTTATGATACCACTAATCCGGACTTATGCAGGATCACAATAAAATATAGTACTAAACATAAATGCAGAGATGTAGCAGAAATAAAACTTCATTTCATTAATATCAAATAACATAAATATGCTTACAGACGGAATGGACATAAACTAGCTAGGGCGATGGTAGCTTATCTCTGAGAAGAGATGTGGCCGCTACATGCCTCTGAACTTCATTACAATGAGGCTCGAAGGACTATTTATTATTGAGAAACAATAGAAAACCCTAAACATCCAAAAACCTAACCCTAGGAGATGAACGCCAAACTATGGGCCCCGTTGTGATAAATTGGTACATCAATTTATGAGGGTCGTAACTTTGGCATACGATATCTGTTTGGCACACAAGATACCTCGTTAGAAAGATCTATCCGAGGACTAAAACCACTGACAACAAATGTTGAGTTGAAAACTCACATTTTCCACCGGTGATTTTCCAAAAAACACATCATTTAGGGCCTCAAAATAGCTCTGGAAGTTCAGGACCCGAAAAACTGCCAAAATAAGTAAATTGTGCTACAATTAAGGAAACTGAAAAACTGAAAGAAACAATGGTGGGGTCTAAGTGGAATAGGAGGGTGGCCACCAATATCCACTTGGATCATAATGCTTGATATACCCAACCATATTTAAAATATAAAGTGAAGAAATATGCATCAAAGCATGAAGGGAGATTTCGATTTCTTCACCCAATTGGTGAGGACGAGAAAATTTGTTGGTGATGGGAATGGATTCCTCTCAAATACATCCATCAACATAGTCCTTATAATGACCATATATATTTTTGTTTCTTAAATTTATGCTTGAGAGAATGTTTTTCATCATAGTTGTAGAAAGGACCCTTGAGTTAATGTTCTACCATTTCAACCCATTTCAACTTGTGGAGCAGGTTGTTGAGGAGCTATCTTGTTTTGGTAGGGACATGGAGTAAAATTAGGAAATTTTGATTGAACATAGGTTACAACTTCTGCATTGAGCTACTTGATTGGCCTCCAACCAAATAGCAGGGCGACTCATCTTTACTTGGGCTTTGATTTCCTCCTTAAGACCACTAATAAAACATAGTTTAAAAAATGGTTTATTAAATTTTATATTATAAAAGGAAAATGATCAAAAGCCTCAATATAGTCTTCCACCATCCCTATTTGGTGCAATTTTGTAAGATGGCCCCAAAAATTTGAATCCTTGATGAAGCAGGAAAATAAGGATTTTAAAAATTACTTTCATGTAGTGACACTTGGAGATGCTTTCTTAATCCACTACCACCACTTCCTATATTCCCTATCTAGATAAAGGACACTTATTTGGGGTTTTAATAGATCTTATGCTATAACATGAAATGAAAATTAGTGCTCTATTTGATCAACCCAACAAGTTGGATCTAACCCATCAAACTTATCCAAATCAACTTTAGGAAAGGAAAGCATTAGATTGTGAGATTAGGAAAAAAATGAGAAGGCATTATTGAGACATTCTTCCTCCTCAATATGCTTACACTTATGGGGACCTTCACCAAAGATATTATCACCCTCCTCGATTTTATCCTTCAACTTCGCAATATAATCAAAACAAAGGGTTGGATTTTGCAACAAGGGAAGATACATTGGTTTCCATTTTTCCAATTGACTAGGAGAGAGACTCAATCTTTTGATTTACTTCATCCAAGAATAATTTTTTGTGGGTATTTGTTATGAGATTACTAGGTCCACCTAAAGGGATAGTCAAAATTTAGCTCACCTGGATTAGTTTCATGAGAGAAATTTGTCAATAAGGGCCACAAGTAATGGTACTAGTGGGTTTACCAAAATAGTTACTTTGGAGTGACACCACAATGATCGATGCCACATATGGAATATTTTGCATTAGGTCTACCATAATGGTATCAATGATTCCTATTTTTTTTTTTTTTTAATAATTCAAAGGGATTATTACTTCTTTATGAGTATTATTGCATTGATGAAATTCCCAAATTTTATAGGATTATAATTGTCTATGTTATAGAGGTAGGGGTTTGTAGGGAGAGACTAGGGTTTTTAGGGTATTAAGGACAAAGAAGTGTTAAGTGCTATAGCTCTATGATATATTAGAGTTTCTAACAATAGTAATCAGCTAAAATTTTCATCGCACCATCTAAGGAGGATAGCCTATACTCTTAGCCATACTAAGGGATTCCCTAGGACACAAAAGTGATATCCTTGAATGTTGTTCTTAGTGTACTATAGGAATAGGATGGCTAACAAGAATATGTAAGGTTGGTTTTAGGTGCACATTAGGGATTTTTGATATACCCAAAAGCATGTGGAAGACAAGTACATATACAAATTTTGTTTTATGTAGCATTACTCAAAGGGGTACTAATAGAGGTTATAACACTATTCAACCAAGTGATGTCTCTTGTATTTTCTACATGTATTTTTCCTTAGCTACAGGTTTACCCTCTCAATGAGAAATCTCTATGCTATTTAAAGATCCCATAACATGTCTCTCGCTAAAAAGAATTGTTAAAATTGGAGTGTGTGTTGGGTAGGAAAGTGCTCTAACACCACTTGTGATAAAAAAGGTCTATCATATAAGTCAAAGTTAATGTGATATATGCTTTAATAGAAAATAATAAAATTTTAATAGTACATTTTAATAAAAAAATAAAAATAAAAATCATTTAATCACAATGTAGTTGTAGTTTAAATGTTTTAGAGTTTATAACTTTTTTGGGATATTTTTTTTAGTCAAATTTGATTGGAATTTGATAGAGATTTGTGGGAACAATTGAATAAAATATTTTAGGTAATTAAATTTATTTATATATTCAAAAATGTATTTGAAATAACAATTTGGAATTTGTTAGAGATTTGTGAGAACAATATTCTCCACAAAATTTTCAAAGAGCTAAATCTATTTATATATTCAAAAATACATTTTAAACAACAAAAAAATAGCAATCTCATAAAAATAATTTCAAAATAGCAATATCATAAAAATGATTTCAATTACAAATAAGTGAGTAACATTGGCTAAGGTTTATAAGCTGGAAATGTTCATGGTTTAGAAATGTTAGGACCTCGTGCCTAAATTTCAACATATAAAAAATATGGCATAAAACAGATATATGCCAAGTGCCAAGTTACAGGAGCACAGTAGCCTACCATGCTTTCACTTTGGTGCACAAATAAGAAGCAGGTTAACATCTTGGAGGCTAATGACCTGACCACGGTGAATGAGCAACACAGAGTGATGTCGTGCGTCCTCACCAACATAGTATTAAGGGTTATGACAATTTGCAGAAGCTGATTGTCCAAACAACCTAAACCTTCTTCTACTAATGGGAACCCATGTCAAGCAGTGAAAGTGCATGGCGTGCAAAAGATTGAGATTTCTTCCTCTGGTCGTAAGGGCAAAGTTGAGACGATCAATCTGTTTGACAAACTCCTGTTTGTCAACTATTTGATGAAATCATCAACAAGGACGGCCTAGCAATGGGATTTTAGAGCTTGTGAAATCAATGCTAAGGTGGACTATCACTTTGAGTTTGCAGCTGAATCCTCAGGACTCAATCGTTGTTGCAAAGTGCTAATTGCAGATCACATCTCCATGGTAGAGTCCTCAGCCAAGGCATGCCCTGTTCTTCAGTAGATGATGTCCAAAATGATTCTTCTATGCTTTGGCCTCCTTCCAAAGAACTTTAATCGTGGAAAGAATGCAAGTCAATCCAGTGTTACAGGCACAGGAGCCAGATATTGATGAAGTCAATTATAGTTACCAGTACCCATGGGTCATTTGTGTATTTAACTGGTTGCAGCCATCAATCTTTCTTCTTACTCAGTTAAGGATTAAAGCCATATGGACTATCGCATTTTCAATGCATCTCTGTTTTAAAGGGTTTCTTTATTGTATATTTTGGCAATCCTTATGATCACAATCATGTTTCGGAAGCAATTTGGAAGAAGCCCCTGGTTTTGGGGTGAGTTGCCTCTTTTTAACATCTTGGATTTTAGAGTTTAATAATAACAATTTGTCATTTCAATCTTTATCTGGATGGCCCCTGCACAATTTACCTCTCTTTATTAGGTATCTGCAAATGTAAGAGTAAGCATTCTCCTTATTTGGATTCTGTAATGTAACTGTGAATTGGAAATGAAACGCTCTGGAGGTGATTTCTAGACCTTGACAAAAGCCAGATCCAAAAGTGCATCATCCCTTGTGCCAACATATATGTAAAAGTTGACTGGAGTCAAGGTCACTTAAAGAGAATCATTTTAAAGTAAAATTGAGTCAAGGTTTCCAAAGCATCATTTTGAAGTAGAATGATTGTAGTCAAATATATGTCAAATGGACCTATGTCAAATGAAGGAAGCTTGTACCAAGGCTAACATGTCAGATCTCACTAGGAAGAAAAGTAAATTCACTAACAATGCCTGAGATTGAATATGACTCCTAAAGCAACTTGAAAGAAGGAAGCCAAATACTCTGAATCAAGTTCTTTAATACTGTGCTAAGTTTCTCCTTTTAATCGATGAACAGCCATCTGACTAGTCGTGTAAACTGAAGCAAATCCTCATATGCATATTATTCCTACAGTTAGAGCTTCAGGGATGAAGCTGTGGCATGATTTAGACTGCTCTGATATAGAGCAAAGACCCCCTTGGACCAAGTCTAATGAAGTTTGAGAATGAGTTTCACTGTAACTTCCACCAACCCTACATCATTCAAATATGCAAAGATATACTCCCCCACACATATATATAAAAGAATCACTATTAGAGATCCTCAAATGAGAAGGTGCAGTGTATAACAGTGATCTGTAGGCCAGATTAGGCATAGTTGTCATTAACTATTTGATTCAACCCCTGAAACCCAATTTTTAAAAATCAGACACCTAATCTGGGTCTGTCATAATCCCAAACCAAAACATGAATATTGTGATTCACATTCTCCATTTGAAAATGTAATTCTTTGTGCGTTTTATTGATTCAAAGTCAAGATGGCATACAAATCACAATAATGTAATTCTTTGTGCGTTTTATTGATTCAAAGTCAAGATGGCATACAAATCACAATGGAGTTTTTCCTTCGGATTGCCCAATCACCTTTTATCCAAGAAACTACATCATAAAAAAAGTTGCCATGGATTTCGTGAACAAACTGAAACTATATGTATATATTTAATTTCACAAAATATACAAAATTTACACAAATTTGCTTTTGCAGGCATGATTTCCGTCTGTTGACAGGAAAATCAAGAATAGTATAAACAGAAGTTATTACACTGCAAATTCTCATACCCTCGACTCAAAGCATAGATTCCGGGATGTCAAAAAGAAGTTGAGTGCGAAGCATTGAAAGATGATCTACGTGAGAAAGATTTTTTCACAGAAGACGTCATGCCGGAGGCGACGGAAGACACGGAGCGCACAAGAGCTGCGGCTATGGCGGCCTTCACTTGCCCTCTTCGCGGGATGGCCCTTCGCCGGCTATGGAAACCCTCGCCACATTTGTCGCCCATGGCCATTTTCACTGCAGACTGTCAGGCGGAAAACCACGCTCCGACAATGTTGCTATAATTATTGATTGAAGGAAACATTTGTTGGTATTAATAAAGTGTGGACGAAATCCGCTGGTAACATATCCAGATCCTGTAATACATCATATTGACCAAAATCACTAAAGTGAACAGCTCGCAAGTTCAATCTATCTAGATATAATGGACCATGTTCCGACCTGAAAATGATGAAACTAGAAATTTAGCACTCAGAATCGACTCAAGTCAGTGTGAAACGAAGAAAAATTGAATGCTAGTTGTACGAAATTTATTCCTTTTAACAAAAGTAAAATATTTAATCATTTGAAAAATTAAACATGATGAGGAGCATCATCATTAGTCAATTCATTTTGACCACAATGTTCATAAATTTTGTGGGTTTACTGAATTTTAGGAGAATTAGTGGGCGGTTGCAGTATTATTTATTTATAATTAGTTTTAATACCGTAAATGCCTTCTTAGATTTAGAAATTATATTCATAATTAGTGGATTTTAACAAATTGTTCTATTGTATTTAAGCAAAATTTGTAATTCGAGAAGGGAGTGCAAAGGTTTTAGAATTCATAGGTTATGAGGTTGTGAGTGTATTGAACCAGAGATTGAGCAAATCAAAATTCTTTTCTTTTCTTTTTTCATCTCTAGAATTTATATTGATGTGTTTGTTTAGTGCGGTTTTGTGGAGTGTGTTCATTTTCTAGTTTGAATTCAACTGATGATTGAGTTAAATTTACAAGGAGAGATTCATTAGTGGGTCGTCGAGTCATTGTTTCAATTGCAGCATAGTTCGGGTTCACTGACAAAGTTGAGAAGTCATTGAAATATAGTGGAAGGCCAAAGATAATTAAGATCGGGAATTTAAAAAAAAATCCATTGCAGACCTTTTTATTCCTTGGACCAAAAAATTAACCAAATAGTGAAGCATTTCATTGTGGGACCCAATTCAGGTATTCGACCCTTTTTTTTTATTTGCAAGTCACAAATTCCCCTAAACTCTGAATTACTTGAACTAGTTTGGGACCCAATCTTGGCATATTTGGGATTTCGGCACTTTATGAGTTGCAAAGTGACATACTTCATTTCCCCCCTAACTTTTGAATACCTGAGACTACGACTGGTGTATTTCTTTGGGACTCTGAACTATTCAAACCCCTGAATAAGTCGAACTATCGTGGGCTCCACAGGAGTAAAATAAACCCTAATCGAAAAGTGTGTGATTTCAGACTTTGGATTTCAAGAGAGAAAAAGAAAGGTTGCTTTGAAAGATCATATCGGCATCAATTTTTGGTATCAGGGCATTTTCTAAAATAAAAGGAAAAGGGTAGATCACCAAGGAGCAGTTAGAGGAGTAGCTCGAGGAGCGGGTCAAGGGAGATCTGCAGCAAATGTGGTTTCACAAGCTGAAGTGAGGAGATTTTGAGAAATAATGGAAGCTATGGAGATTACACAAAGGACAGGAACTAACGTGGGAGATGTCAATAATGTTGAAAAGAATATTCTAGTGAAGAAGAATGGAAGAATAAAAAAAATCAAAGATGATGAAGATGTTTTCCAAGATGATTGTTAGACCAAAAATGGAGGTATCACTATATGAAGGTATTTCAAATGTTGATGAGTGAATGGACTAGATAAATGCCCTTGATAAATATTTTGATTATGAAGATGTTGAAGGAGGTAAGTGAGTCAAGTATGCATTGACTAGACTCAAAATTCACACTGCATTATGGTGGGATGAGGTACAAGCTGAGCAAAAAAGGAAAGGAAAAATCTAAAATTAATGCTTGGGATAGAATGGTAGCAAAACTTAAAGGTAAATTTTCACCCAAAAATGATCAAATTGATATTTTCAGTCAATTACATAACCTTAGACAAAATTCCATGTCAATCGCAGAATATAATGAGGAGTTCTATAAGTTAAATATTAGAGCTAGTCATATAGAAGATAATGGCCAAAAAGTTGTTATATACATAAATAGTTTGAGATTTGATATTCAAGACAAAATCGGCATGTTATCTTTGAAAATTGTTGAGGATGTGTATTAAGTTGCATTGAAGGAAAAAAAGAATCTTGCTC
Organism: Pinus albicaulis; assembly: GCA_034641835.2. Classification (NCBI taxonomy): domain Eukaryota; kingdom Viridiplantae; phylum Streptophyta; class Pinopsida; order Pinales; family Pinaceae; genus Pinus; species Pinus albicaulis. Next base: position 787,095,743 of record CM076576.1, read on the forward strand.
AAAATAAAATTCAAAGAAGTCGAGGAAGGAGTCCTACAAGAGGCAAAGAACAATAGAGTTGAAGAGGAAGAGTCCAATTTGCAAGAGAAAAGTGAGGAACCTCTAGCAGTCAATCACCATGGGGATGTGATTTAAGAGAGAGAAGATCATTCTCTAGATGCAGAGGTCAAGGAAGATATTGTTAGTCTAGATGTTTCAGATGTGGGAAACTAGGACATGTCTTGGAAATTTCATGAGAATGCACCAGTAGGTCAAAGAGATGCTCATGTTGTGGAAGCAGTGTAAGAAGATGAAAATCCAGTTATAATCGAAGAATTTCCTAAAGCAGAGGAGTCATTGCTAATGAAAAGAGTGTTGATCAAAGCTGGAAAAGGAATTTAAAGAGCCAACTCAAAGAAGAATTCTATTCATTACTATGTGCAAAACGAAAGGTAAGTGTTGCAAGGTTGTAATTAATGATGACTTGGCTTCTATTGAAATGGTAGAAAATTTGAATTTGAAAAAAACAACACACCCTCATCCTTACGAAGTGTCTTGGTTACAAAAAGGCCACCAAGTTTTGGTTAATGAATAGTGTAGAATAGAGTTCCAAATTGGAAGGCATAAGGATGAATCTGTTTACGATGTAATTTTGATGGATGTTTGTTACGTGTTATTGGAGAGGAAATGGACATTTGATAGGAAATCCATCCATGATGGAAGGAAAAATGCATGACACTCTTGAAAAGGATGGCCAAAAGCATGTTTTATTTTCTTTACCAAATGAAGAAGTTAAGGATGAAGCAGGTCCTAACGTACTGCTCATGAGCGGGAAGACATTGTTACGAGAATAAAAAAAAGACTAGGTACATTTTGCTTTAATTGGGAAGCCTTAGATAATTATTGCCAACACCAATTTGAATGACTTTCCTGGAGAAATTAGAAGAATGTTAGATCAATTTGCTGACATTATTGTGGATGAGCTACCAAATTGTTTTCCTCATGTTTGATCTAGGAGGATCGCCACCTTCGACACATTTTAAAGGTGTTCATTGTTGGCACATGAAGAGTTCCAAAATAGCCTCGCACACAAAAGATAAGTTCACAAAAACTTTGGAAAAATGTGGACATGATTATATTTTAAATAATTAATACTATAGGTGGGTTTAAGTGCTCATGTATTTTTCATTTAATTTGTATAAAGGGAAATTAGTCTTGTGTGAGAATCCACCTCACAATTATTTTTCCTATACTCAATGAGAGGATGAGAGTCTCATGAACTTAGTTGAGAGTCTTATGGGTGATTTGAGATTCTCACTTATTTTTCTCATTGAGTTGTTGTAAATCCATATTTGGTGGATCTTGTAGTCTCCTTAAAATTCTTGTAGATCATATTTTTGTGGATTTGGTCTCCTTGGATTGTGGATTCATAAGAATTATTTAAATTCCTTATGTGAGATTTTTTTTAGAGTGCATACAAATTTATTGTAATCTTGTTCAAGAGTATGTTATAAACTCTTTGAATAAGCATATTCATTTTCGTGTTGGAGAATGGCCACTTATGTGAGAGTCTTAACTATTTTTGTAGAGGAGAAGGTATCCCTTTTAGGAGCATGAGCCGCATACATTGAGAAGTTTTCATCCCTTTTTGTAAAGAAGGAGAGCGCCTCTTTTGAAAGAGAGATAATAAAATGATTCATGTATTAAATGAATCTAGAGACGTAGCCAAGAGGTCTGGTGAAATCCATTATCAAGATGAGTTTGCAAATTGTCTTCATGTGATTGTTTTTGTTCACTTTATTTTCTTGAAGTAGAGCTATGTTATCAAATTGCATGATTAAGACTATGAATTTGTGGTATATATAAAGTATCTTTGAGAAGGACAAACTAAGAAATTTTATAATAGTCTAATTTGGGATCATTGTTAAAAGCATTAACCATCGCATTGAATTGATTCCGGGACCCACTCTACCAAAGAAAGCAACCTATCGAATGACACCACAAGAAATGAAGAGGTGAAGATACATGTTCAGTTGTTAGATAAAGGTCTCATTAAATAAAGTTTGAGTCATTGTGTTGTACCTACAATTCTAAGTCCAAAAGAAGACAGTGGTTGGAGTATGTGTATCGAATCAAGCACTATCAATAAAATTATTATCAAGTATCGGTTTCCACTCCCACAAATTTATTCTTTAATTGATTTCCTAAGCAATGCTAATTTGTTTTCAAAAATTGATTTAAAAGGTGGACATCATCAAATTCACATTAGAGAGGGAGATGAGTGGAAGACGACATTTAAAAATAATCATGGGTTGTACTAGTGGCTTGTGACTCCCTTGGGTATGAAAAATTCACCCAACACCTTTATCCGACTAATGAATGAAGTTTTAAAGGAATTCAAAGGAAAATTTGTTATAGTCTACCTGGATGATATTTTTGTGTACAAAAAAATGAGAGAACACCTATAACACCTCAAGCATGTTATGGGCTCGCTACAAAAAGGAAATTTTATGATAAATTTAAAAAAATGCAATTTTATGAAGGATGAATTGGTTTATTTGGGTTTATAATATCCAAGGATGGGTTGAAAATGGACCAAGATAAATTGAAAGCAATTATAAATTAGCTAATTCCACGAAATATATTCAAGCTAAGAAGTTTCCACAACCTTGCTAGTTTTTATAGAAAGTTTGTCAAAGGTTTCAATAGTCTATATGCACCCACTATTGAAACCATCAAGGAGAATAATCACTCTTTTAAGTGGATTTTACCAACATATCGTAATTTCAAATTGCTCAAACAAAGGATAACGAAATAGCTAGTTTTAGCACTGCCATATTTTAGAAAATCTTTTCAAGTTGAGACAAATTCCAGCAGTGTTGTTGTTGGAGAATTTTTAAGTAAGGAAGGATGCCCAATTTCCCACTTCAGCAAAAAGTTAAATGAAGCTAGACAAAATTACTATTCATATGAAAAGAATTTTTATGTTGTTTTGTAGGCTTTCAAGAAATGACAACATTATCTTATACCTAAAGAATTTATCTTACTCATTGATAATCATGCACTACAATTTATAATTAGTTAGCCAAAACTAAAGCAAAGGCATGCTAAGTGGGTGGAATTTTTACAAAATTTCACTTTTATAATTAAACATGGTTCTTCTATCTGGGCAGAAATTTTCCTACCTCCCTTTGAATTCTTTGGCATGTGGATTTTGCTTGTGCTTATTCTTTCCTACAGCCTAGATCTCTCTTCCTTCGCACTTCGTTATAGCTTCTGGTCACTTGGCCTACTAGGCTTGGGTCTCCTAATTCTTCCAAGCCCTAAACTTCTGACTCCGCGACTTAACTAAGATAAGGATTACTTGGGCCCTTTCTCCCTTGAAACTCATTCAAGATTGTTCTATTACACAAGGTCCTATTATGGTTTAGTTCCTAAGCCCTTATGCCATTAAGTCTCAACCCTCACCTAATGCACGTGCACATAGATATACTCAGGGCTTGAACTCGATGGGTTTTCGAAGGACTCAGTCCAAGTATTTCCTACAGAGGCTCTGATAAAACCAAAACATTAGGCCAATATCTAGCCAGTCTTATACATGGGTTCAAAATATCCTTGGCCTACACCTTGCAGGGAATACACACACACACACACATATTCTATATACAAAGATACATCCAAATGTTATTTCTCCTGAGCTTGCACACAACTAATTAACAAATTTTGTCTACCTCTTCATAGACATACCACATAGACCAACCAATAGACTCGGGATAATTGTAGAAATAAACCTTTCATGAAGGTGGATATTCTAGATCATTTAAACACAAGAACCCTACATTCCTCATTTATGCAAGAGACAACAGTCCTAAGGAATTAGTATAGCTATAATTTGACACAACAACCATAGATTTAATACAAAACAGTCATAGACATAATATTACCAAAAAAAAAACATAAGGTCATACTTATCTTATAAGATATTTGGCAATTGAGAGTGGCACTCTAACTCCCCACCCAACCATAGACAAGCTATAATTACTGTTACTTGTAGTTGTCACTCCCGAGCCTGATTCAATGCTCGAGGAGGATTGCTACTAAGGGAAATTTCACCTATATTATAGCTGAAAAAGGATGTCACCAAGCCACTCTACATTCATCCTCCAACTACACAAGTTTCCACTTACTATTTTCAGACATAACTAACATACATACTAGGATGCGACAAAACATATAGTTTCAACTCACTTTCAGGAGAAGAGAGAGTCCACATTAAAAAAGGTTCATCAGTGGATAATCTGCTGATGGGCAAGAGGACACCTCTTTAGGTGGTTCATTAGTGAGTCAAGCACCATATCTTCAACCCAAAGGAAACTCCTAGTGGTTCAATAGCCCTCACAAGCACCTGAGTGACTCTTTTCAAACCAGTAGGGTCACAATCCACAAGCTTCTAGTGGTTTCTTCATCCTTATAGGCAAGGCATTGATATCTATAATTTTTTTTATCCAACAAGCCTTTATGAGGGTTCTTTTTTTGATTCGATCCCTTCAAAGATGGAATATTTCCAACTCTAATCCTTTCTTTCCTAGTATATTCCAATGTTCTCCTCCACTTCCTATGCATATGCACGAGAAGGTCATCAGAATCGGTTCTCCCTTCAATGTCTTTGCGTGTGAGAGAATGGGATAGTGCACCCCCATTTTTTTGCATCTGTGTATGCATTCCTTTTTTTCCAAACAAACAAACTATTTGCCTTTTTCCCTACTCTACACAACCAACTGCCCAGGAAAATGAAACCCATGCTCCTTTAAATTTTTTGTCCTCTTCTTTCTTGATGTTGGTACTTAAGATACACCTGGGCATGTCCTCTTATATTAAGTTATATTTATTTCCCATTTAGCCGATTTAAAACCACTCAACTAGCTAGGACTGATATTTAAAATAATAATACCCTCAAGCAATCTCCATCCCCAAGAAATTTGGAATATGTGTCCCTTCTCTCAGCCTTTAATTAATTATAGTTTTATTTACAATGGAAATTATTAACTAGGGGATATCACACTTGGATTAAAATAATGACAAGATGTTTTCGATTGAGGGAGTGTTGCACTTAAAAACTGTCACCTTGACATTCTGCTAACTGTATGAGCTCATTAACACTCATACATACCTCCTTTGCAATTCTTACAACCTTTACTCCTCAATTCAAGCCCTAAAACAGGAGAAAAAAACCCTAAAAAGCTCAAAAACCCTAGGTACGCAGGTAATGTGAGGCTTACTTGCATTCCTGGCTATGGTACGCAGGTAATGTGAAGAGAAACTGTGTTCTAGAACGCAGTTTTCTAGTGTTGTGCCTGCGTACCCCCTCCAAAGTAAAAAAAGTGAGAAACAAAAGTTAAAAAGCTGATTTGAGGTCAATGCTAGAAGGTTCTAGATGAAATTTTTTGGGGATGAGTACGCTCTAATAAGGTTCATGCATCCCACACCTAAAGGAGATAATCCCTTGATGTGAGGAGCCTATCCCTTTGAAGGAGGATTCTATCCCTTCAAAGGTGGAACCCTAACCTCCTCATCTACTCTATAAAAAGAGGCATTGGGTAGCCTCAAGGGGAGTTCAAGCTTTATGTGTGATTGAGTTGAAGTGCTCTTGAGATTTAGACTTCTTTCTACTGAGCTTTTGAGAGGAAAGATCACATACCTCTATGTGCTCCAGGAGGAAGAGTGCAAGACTTATCAAAGTAGAGGAGACTCCTGCTTCAGACCCTGGGAAGGCCTATTCAAACATCAAGGCTAAGGTTGTAAGTTTCTTCTGTTATTTTAAGATTAATACAAATAAGTATTGTTTTTCTCAATAAATTGTTGTTCAATTGTTTATTTCAATAAGCTGTCGTTTGATCATTTATTTCATAGATTCCTTGATCACTATGATAGGTATGTTTTATAATTATTTGTTATACAGGTGCTATTTAATATTTGTTTGCTTGTGATTGCGGGTATTTTTAAGACGACACTTTGTTGCGACGAAAGATGACACTTTGTTGTGACGAAAGAACTATTGTTGCGACGGAAGAACTACTGATGCGACAGAAGCTTTACGACTGCAAATAAGCATTTGGATCTAAGGTAGGATCGACACCTTTATAGCATTTATTTGTAAAACGAATATATTTAGAGAAAGATAAACTTAGTTGTTCGTTTGTTGCTAGATTTTCTTCTGACACTAGGGAGATCAATCTTGTTTGCAAGATCGATTTATCTGGCCAAGAAATTGGCGACTCAATTGGGGAAAGAACTTGTTTTGATTTTCCTTTGTTTTTATTTGAGAAAAATCTTTTTTCTAATTTTTGATTGATTTGTACGGGTTTGGGTAACTTATATCTACTTTGATTTGGAAAGTTTTGAAGTTTTTTTTGTTTTTTTTGAATTTTTCTGAGGACCGCACATTGTTGCAGACCCTGTTAAAAGTCTTGAAAAAAATTAGATTTCTTCTTTCAGTTTAGTTTAGCTTTGATTTAGGATTCTTAGCATCTACCCAGATCTGTATTTTCTGTCAAAAAGCCTTTTTTATGAGTTTCTTTCAGCAAATTTTTCATCTCATCAATCTCCGTTAAGTTAATTGGGTGTTTTGAGTCTCTTTTTTGAGAAATTCTTAATTTGATTTTCTTTGGTCATTACTTGGAGGTTTGTCTCAGTTTTTCACAATTGTGCATCTTTTTGCTTTTGTTTTTGCAAAAAAAAAAAAATTCCCCCTCATTCGCCGAGGGGGGGGGGGGGGCTAAATTGTGTATGAGTGTTAATCGCCTTTGAATATTTTTATTTTTGATCTTTGGAACTCTTACCCAATTTTCTTTGCTTGCACTTGATTGGTTCTTAGATTACATTAGAATCATCTTGTGTTTGAGAATTCTCTTGCATAGATCACATTTGCATAATTAGAATTCTCATTTTCAGAATATGAATGAAAATGTGCATAGATTACATTTGCATACTTTTCAAGTGAATTGTGCATAGATTACAATTGCATAGTTTACATTCTAAAATCCTCCACTGTTTCATTAAGCAAAGTTGTCGTGTAATCGTTCCAACCGCCATTTCGCATTAAAAATTCTACGATGTCGATTTCATCACCAACTAGTGTTTTTAGTGCGGGAATCTACTGTTTGTGTGTGGTTTGACTCCTAGATTTGATAGCGTGTGTTAATTTGTTTGTTTTTACTTTTAGAGACCATAGGTGTGAATTGTGAATTTTAATTGTTAGGTGTGAATTGTTAATTTTAGTTTTAAATTGTTAATAAAATTCATTGAAGTTGAATATAATGGCAACTGTTCCGGAATTTACCAACCAAGGAAACCCTCTTAATGAGAATCCTAGTACTTTTCCTTGCTTTGGAAATGTTGGTCCTCCTTATATGGATACATTGTCATTACCTGGATTTACAATAGGTTTACCGATATGGTTATTTTCAACTTCATTGGCCCCGAATACTCCAATTGTTCCACCTCAACCGAATGCTTCACCTCAACAGAGTTCACCATCTCAACATCACCAACCTTCTGTTGACCCTTTACCTTCTTCGCCTAATATGTCTTCCTCCCTTTCTTCCTCTTCGCTTGGTAAAAGCCTTGACGCTAGTAACCAGGTGACTAAGAAGAAGAAGCAAGATAAGAAAGAAGTCAACCAGTCAACCATGGCTGTAAGTGTTAGTAATGTTGAGGAAACCTCTAACATGCATCGTAAACCCAAATACCCTTGCAGGCTTTGTAAGAGTGACCACTTCCTTATCAATTGTCCCGGTATTCCAAAGGTCTTGGAAGTATGGTCAGAAAAATCTCATCAACTTTTCGTTGATCCATCAACCAATGATAGTCAGGTTCCTGGGGAAAAGGGTAAAGTTAGGTTTCCTTGTAAGTTATGCAAAGGGAGTGATCAAACTCACATTTTCCCTCACATGGATGAAGCCTCAAAATTATTGGAAAACCTTACTGTTCCATAGCAGGAATTTCCAACTGGTTATCGTACAATTTCTCCCAACCTACCGTCAACTGACAGAGTGATTGATCTAATTTCAAGTACAGTCGATCCCACTCTTCCATTGGAGAGTGAAACTAATATCACTCAAGTTGATGATCCATTAGTTGATCAAGTGGTCGATTCGATTTCACATTCGGTCAATCCCATTCTCCCTGTAGAGAGTGAACTTCATACCGCTCAGGTTCTTCTTGTTACATCAAATTCTTCTACGCTAGGGGGCATTTCACCTGTTTCTACAGAACCCCCTCCAAGTACTAAGGTCTTTTCCTTTGATTGGAATAGACTAACAGAACCTCATCTTCCTTCCTCCATCCTTTTCCAAATCATTGTGAAGTTTGGTGGTAGGGACATACACCGCACATAGGTAGATGAAGGTGCTTCTGTTAGTATTTTATCCTCAACTGCTTGGAAATCTTTGGGTTCCCCTCAGCTTATGCCTATTACGCAGAATCTGAAGGCTTTTAACAGAACAATTAGTGAACCTTTAGGGATCCTTCCTAAGTTTTCTATTACTTTGGAAGGTAAAACTGTCTGTATTGATCTTATGGTAGTTCTAGGCCCCTTGGATTTCAAATTACTCCTTGGGCGAGACTATGTCTATGCAATGAAAGCTGTCGTATTGACACTCTTTTGCATGATGTCTTTCCCTCACAATGGAAATATTGTGACTATAGACCAGATTTCATTCCCTAGTCTTGATTCGACTACCAATAATCTGACATCCCTGAATGTTCCTCATACGGAAGTGGTATCTACCCCGCCACGGGTTAATTATGTGGCCACTAGTCCCATGTTTTCAATTACTGATGTAAGTGAGCTTCTCACTGTTTGCTCATCTTCCTTTGTCTTAGATCTGGTAATTGACATGGAAAGCTCTATGGGATTATTTGAACGCGATGTTCTTATCCCTTTTGAATCCCTTGACATGTGTTCCTTCCAGAGAACTATTCTTCCTTCTGATGAAGACCTCTTGGAAGCCATGATCAAGGTGTGTCCATTGACATGTGTTTCTTCCAGTTGGAAGCCATGATAAAGTTTGTGATGATAGTTCCTTTTACCGTGTCAACCTCGCTAAAAAATGAATCAGTGAGTGAGAGGAAAATTCTTTTCCTATGTCAACCTCGTTAAAAAATGAAACAGATTCTTACGAGGATAGTTCCTTTTATTGTGTCAACCTCATTAAAAAATGAATCAGTTGGTCAGAGGATAGTTCCTGTTACTGAGTCAACCTCATTAAAAAATGAATCAGGTTTGAGGATAGTTCTTTTCCTGTGTCAACCTCATTAAAAAATGAATCAGTAGGTAGATTGTAGAGAGTAGATTGATAGATTAGAAATAAGTAGTTTCTGAGGATGGTTCCTATTACTGAGTCAACCGCGTAAAAAAATGAATCAGGTATGAGGAAAGTTCCTTTTACTGTGTCAACCTCATTAAAGATGAATCAGTGGATCAAGAGGAAAGTTCCTTTTACTGTGTCAACCTCGTTAAAAAATGAATCAGTGGGCCATGAGGACAGTGCTTTCCCTGTGTCAACCTCATTAAAAAATGAATCAGTAGGCTATATAGGTAGACTGCAGAGAGTATATTTGAGGACAGTTCTTTTACTGTGTCAACCTCGTTAAAAAATTAAATATGTTGCAATGAGCATAGTTCTTTTCCTGTGTCAAGCTCGTTAAAAAATGAAACAAATCCTCCCCTAATTGAGTCGAGTCTTTAACTAGATCTCATAAATGTTAAGTCGTATATTTAGGTTAGTTATTTCAGTTTTTGCATAATTTTCTTACAGTTTTAGGTTGGGTCTTTCATATGATCTCGTAAATGAACCTTCATTCCATCTAGCTATTAGTAACCAGTAGTCTACTTAGTTGAATGCAATGAAGCTGGGGGGGCATGTGCTCTAGCAGTTATGCTTAGGGGCATTGAAACTTATCTCAAGCATAGTTTTTCTCTGTTTCAAGCTTGTGTAAAAATGAAACCACTCTCAAGCATAGTTTTCCTACGTTTCAAGCTTGTATAAAAATGAAACCTATTTCGAGTCCATTTCGGTTATTATTTTCAAGACTCGTTAAACTCATGAAAATCCCGAGATTATTTTGCTATCTTTCATTCTCGCAAAACACATGAAAATGCCCAGTTCTTTCTATCTTTTCCTACTCATTAATTAAATTGAAAGTCGGCTATAGGAGTATAATTTTATCCCTTTTTCGAACTCGTTAAAACTTACGAAAAAGTGAAAACCATGAGTACATTTTTATCCCTTTTTCGAACTCGTTAAAACTTACGAAAAAGCGAAACCTTGGAGTCCTCTTTTAAGCCCTTTTCAGACTCTCTAAAAATGAAAAGATTGCCGAGTACTTGAATATTCGAACTTGTTAAAGTAAATGAATGGTCGTCCCTTCAGTATAAGTTTACCCCTTTTCTGGACTGAAATGGACTATTTACGAAAAAGGTATACGTTGACTAATTACGGTCAATAGAGTTCTCTTCCGCATTATTTTATCCTTTTTCGGGCTCGAGAGACTAAATTTACGAAAAATTACACCCACGGATTTTTCTTAAGTTTTTCTTCTAACTCCCTAAAATTGAAAAACACCAAGTTTCTCCTATACTAGACTCGTTAAAATTTAACAGTAAAGGACCTGTTCAATTTTTAAGCAGGAACGAACCACTCCTTCTTAGGGTTCGAATCTTAAACTAAGTTAGACTCATCCGAAGGATGAGCTTATAAACAAGCAAAGGTTATCCTCCTCAAGCTTGTCAAAAATAAAGAGGTACTTTCCAGAAATGGTGGGGGGAAAGAGAGAAAAACGAACCTATTTGTTACATTCTGATTATTCAGAAAATTTTTAACCACTCTTGAACACGACACTTTTGTTCACTTGGGTTGGGAAAATCCTTTGCCTAACAGTTAATCAAACCATATTGAAATTCTTCAGCGGGTTTCTGGGTATTAGCTTTGGGTCAATTGTCACCAAACCATCTGCAATGTCGTTATGTGTTCAAGAGGACAGTTCAAACAAACCATTCATCTGCAAAATATTTGTCTTCCATTTTGACCATCCCTGAGTCAGTCCTTGCCCATATATTTCTTCAAAACTTGATCTATGATATCGTGTTGTGGGCTTGCCTACGACAAATCACTTTCTATCGACGACAACTCATTATCTAGGAAGTTGATCTAGAAATTGCCAATACCTTGGAATTTGCATGCCTTAATGGCAATTTTCTCGCCTTCGACGACAGGTTGCATCATTGACCTTCGATCGAATGATTCCGTGACATGTTCGACTTCAGCTCATTCATTCACATTTCATGGATTGTACTGAGTACTTTGAGAGCCATTGAAATTATTGGTGGTTACTCTCACACTTGTTAACAGTTTACATTATTGACTGGTAATCAATTGGTTTCTAGCATGTTCGACTTCGACACATTCATTCACATGGATAGAATCGTACTGGTTCGAGAAGTGGAAATCAAGACGCTAGATCTAGTTTCCACCATCCAAGGTGCGAGGAATTTTTTTTTATTCATTTATACAGTAGACTATTCATAAACAGATGGCTATGTCCATGCTGTGTCTACATATTTCTATATTGTTGATGTATTGAAAATGATTCCTGTATCAGAACAGTTTAAATAAGTTTTCTAGTTAGTTTTGATCTAAGTATGGGAATGCCTTCCTCAGCGATGATATGTTTACATATATATATTTTTCATTGAATGTTTTTACAGGTTCTGACCAGGGTGTCCATAGGATGATCCTTGAAATGATAAAGTACTTCACTCTTCATATATAACATACTTCATCTTCATCTATTCCATACTTTGCACTTTAAGGGGAATCTGTTGCACTTAAAAACTGTCACCTTGACATTCTGCTGACTGTATGAGCTCATTAACACTCATACATACCTCCTTTGCAAGTCTTACAACCTTGACTCCTCATGTCAAGCCCTAAAACAGGAGAAAAAAAACCCTAAGAAGCTCAAAAACCCTGGGTACGCAGGTAATGTGAGGCTTACCTGCGTTTCTGGCTAGGGTACGTAGGTAATGTGAAGAGAAACTACGTTCTAGAACACAGTTTTCCAGTGTTATGCCTGCGTACCCCCTCCAAAGTCAAAAAAGCGAGAAACAAAAGTTAAAAAGCTGATTTGAGGTCAATTCTAGAAGGTTCTAGATGAGATTTTTTGGGGATGAGTACGCTCTAATAAGGTTCATGCATCCCACACCTAAAGGAGCTAATCCCTTGATGTGAGGGGCCTATCCCTTTGAAGGAGGATTCTATCCCTTCAAAGGTGGAACCCTAACCTCCTCATCCGCTCTATAAAAAGAGGCATTGGGTAGCCTTAAAGGGAGTTCAAGCTTTATGTGTGATTGAGTTGAAGTGTTGTTGAGATTTAGACTTATTTATGCTGAGCTTTTGAGAGGAAATATCACATACCTCTATGTGCTCCTGGAGGAAGAGTGCAAGACTTATCAAAGTAGAGGAGACTCCTGCTTCAGACCCCGGGAAGGCCTATTCAAACATCAAGGCTAAGGTTGTAAGGTTCTTCTGTTATTTTAAGATTAATACAATCAAGTTTTGTTTTTCTTAATAAATTGTCGTTCAATTGCTTATTTCAATACATTGTCGTTTGATCATTTATTTCATAGATTCCTTGATCACTATGATAGGTATGTTTTATAATTATTTGTTATACAGGTGCTATTTAATATTTGTTTGCTTGTGATTGCAGGTCTTTTTAAGACAACACTTTGTTGTGACGAAAGATGGCACTTTGTTGCGACGAAAGAGCTATTGTTGCGACGGAAGAACTCTTGTTGCGACGGAAGGACTATTGTTGCGACGGAAGAACTACTGATGCGACAGAAGCTTTACGACTGGAAATAAGCATTTGGATCTCAAGTAGGATCGACACCTTTATAGCATTTATTTGTAAAACGAATATATTTAGAGAAAGATAAACTTAGTTGTTCGTTTGTTGCTAGATTGTCTTCTGACACTAGGGAGATCGATCTTGTCTGCAAGATAAATTTATTCGGCCAACAGGGAGTATACTTCCAATTCGAAGGCCAACATAACAATATTTAAAGTTAGAGATAACACCTCAAATTGGTGGGGTAACTTGGAAAGACAAATTCTCTTCACTCCTTACATTATCACTTGGGAATTATTTGAGAAAGGTTAAAAAAAAGTATCTACCAACATATTATGAAGAATAATAGGTAGGAGCCTTCCATGATTTGGTTTAGGGAAATCAAACAATAGAAAATTATTAGTTAAGGCTCATGGAATTAGTCAAATATGTCACATACATGGACAATGATCAGTACCAGGTAGATAGTTTCATTTATGGGTTGAATCCTAATATTAGGGTAATCATACGGTCATGGAAACCATCCTTGAATGATATATCATATGAAAATGTTTGCTACATAGAATCTCACTTGGAATTAAAAGGGGGGACAAGGGTTGTCTTTCTGAAATGACGAAGATTTGCGAGGAAGGTCCCTAAGACCTTCTCCATGGGAGGAAGTTATAGGTCACCATGATATGGGAAGAGGGTTGTACCTAGAATAGTAGCAGTAGGGATTTCAATGGTTGTTAGTGTAGCTTCACCAACATCTTCAGGGACTCATGTGATTCTAGGAAAAATGTGTGGAACTACAAGTAGGATTAGAGGCTCTAGGAGAAGAAGCTTATTCTAGAGGGCTCCACAAAACTCTATTCAGAAACCCACTTCCTATCACTTGTTGAGGATGTGGGGGACCTCATCACCAGCATGATTTCCCTAAGTCACAACCCAATACCACATGTAGAGAAGGAAAGGAGCCGATGGGAAGAGAAGGTAGTAGGGAAAATTTTAAGGACAACAAATTATCTTGAAGTTTAAAAAAATTGGTGAATCTCATTAGTACCTCATATACAAACTATAAAAAATTTATTGATATATTTGTAATTATAATACGATAATTACTACAACCACAAACTTAATAACACACAAATTATGTTTATCTTAATAATGTTTAAGAAATTATGTTCTTTCTTTCTTTAAAAATATTAAAATAGACTCTAAAACCAGCGAAAAATGTAAATGGAATATTTTCATGTACATACAATAGCGATCTTGAACTATATGTATAGACAGTAGAAGTTATGAACTATATGCCAAAAAAAATATTAAACACTACATAAATTTAAGGAGCGAGATTATACATAATAAATGGTAACTCAGAATGCATATATATGGCTACACTCCTCAAATACTACAAATCTATATATACACGAAGGAAACATGGAGTACTATAGTATATTCAATGTATATACTGATGATGAAGCCGAAGTTCGTATTCTGCAAGAACCACATGACATAGAGAATGTAATTAAAATAAAACACTATTATGACTGAGATCGATTATTCGTGTTCAGGCCATATGTATAGGCGACAGAGAGCCATATAAATCCAACCATGTAACTTCAAAAAAAAATAACCAATCCTTTATCATAAGTATCGACAAACCAATACAGTGTTCCGGCGAGGCCATTTGGATTTCATACCCATAATCAAAAGAATATCCTTGTACAGTTAAAAGCTAAATAATGAAAACCAGTTCAAAACCCTGTCGAGGTATGGGGAGATGCCCCTCAATTTCCACCGAAAAGGGAAAAAACACAAAGAAAACCCTTGCTGGGTCGGAAATTTTGTAACCCGTGAACTGGAGTACACAGTGCTGAAATTCATTAAATAACACTGTGGAAAATAAATTATGCACTGAAAGAGACAGTAAATGGAGAAGCCTCAGATTATTTCCACTTCCGAAGAAATATTAGCGTCGACAAATAGCTAGGTTAGAAAACGTTACCTGTGAAAGAAGAGGAATTAAACTATCAAAAAGACTTAAAAACAGGGCGTTGTAAAGCCATGAACAAGAGATAATGCAAGAGGCAGAGATTTTGTTACCTTGGGTCTGTCTTAAATGATGAACCCTCGAACCTGTATAAAACACTGAACATTTGTAATTAAAATGGGGTTAAATTTGTGCATAAATCCAACTACTTTGTTTTAAAAGAAAAGCGGGACTATCATTCCAAGCTAGTCGATAGAGGGTATTACCTGTAAGGTCGTCAAGAAGAAATGAAACTTGATGTAGAGATTCAAATCGAAAATGGAGAGCCATGGCCGCATGGCAATCTAGACCTCTGTCAAGCGATGAAAAATGATTGAGGTCACTAAGCAGCGATAGAGAAGTTTTGAGCATGATACTCTTCAAAAAACAAAGGAAACTGTAGAATGACCGTGTGAAGGACTTACCCTATCATGATCTCACTTGTGTGTTAGTATCTGCTCAACATGGAAATGAGGTTGCAAAGCTCATGAACACTCACAACGGAGCCATAGAAATGAGGCGGTTAGGGTTTGGCCGAGGGTAGGCCATTACCCTAACGAGTTTCGAAAGCAATCAACACTGTCAAAGCTGTGAGGATAGATCAACAGTGGAGGTGGAGCCATGTGTCAGCTTAAAGTTTTGCAATAAAAACTCGAAGCCAAGGATTGAAAACATATAACTCTGTGCAAATCAAATCTTACACAATGGAACAGATCATTTATACAGATTGATCCCTTGTACCCTATGTATTATGCCTATTATGGTTATTAAATCTGCCTCGAGAACAGGACTCATAAACCTCATGAACTTTATAATCATTGCAATGAAGGGTTGTACGTTATTACAAGTCGAGAGTTAATTAATACGATTAACATATTGATCCACCGTGGTATGTTTACAATAGATATTGTGACCATGTTGTTATGTCTATAATTATTCCATGTCTCTTAATTCTATATCCAAAATGGTTTGTTGTCTAGGTTTCAATAGTAGTATATGCATAGTATTATAAGGTCTCTTATGTTTATATCTATGTTTGGTGGATAGAATTACTATTCTTGTTTAAAAAAAATTGTGAGTAGTTTATATGGATGAACATTACAAGTGGTATTAGAGCGGTGTTCCAATGTTAGGACCAATAAGGGGTCACTTACATAACAATTAATGCGTGTGAATGTGCATAGAAAAGGAATCTAAAGGAATGAATTTATCAATAACCATGAGAAGGGGATCAATACATCAAACTCCCAGAACTACAGGGGGAATTCACCCCTAGTCTAATCAAGAAACTAATCCAAAGATGTGGTTGCAGTTAAGTATAGATCAACACGAGCAAACCAGCATATTGTTGGAAGAACAACAAAGACAAAACAATAGGTTGTTGGATACGGTGCAACAACTTCAAACGGAAATGGTCCGGGTACGAAGTGACAACGAAAGACTGATGAGGGAGAAGGAAAAGATACTTGAGATTCTTTTAGATAAACAAAATCATCCCACCGCACAGCCTAGCCCAGAAAGGGAAACCCATATACAAGGCGAATAACAAAAACATATTCCTGACAATCCTGAAGGAAGTCGCACCCATCAAAGCAACAAGAGCAGGACTTGCAATGAGGCTGAGTCTGAAAATGCTTCCGATCAGCAAGAACTGGAAGCTGAGAGTGGATCTGCAAGAAGAATTCTGGAAGATTAAACCCCCTACATTCGACGGAGAGGCTGAAGATGTGGCAAAAGCTTGGATCATTAACATGAATAAATATTTTCAAGTATATGAGTATGACAAAAAACTCAAAGCTCAGTTGGAAATTTACCAATTGTGAGAGAAGGCCACGTTATGGTGGGAGGAAGTGAAAAAAACGTACGTGGAATCGAAGACTAGAATGTAACTTGGGATGAATTTCAGCGATACTTTAAGTATAAGTACATGACCGAATGATTCTATAATGAAAAATCTCGAGAATTTAATGATTTACGGCTAAGCCAACTATCTATAGATGAATTCATCACCAAATTCACTTCTCTGTTAAGATATGTCCCATATTTAAAGATGAGAAGGCAAAGGTACAACGATTTCTGTGTAGTCTACCTACTCATATGAAACAGAGAATTGAGTTTGTAGGCCCAAAAACGATGGATGAGGTAATCCAGAAGGCACGGATGTACTATCAGCAGTCTAAAGCCAAAGGAGAAGTGGGAAGAAATTGGCCACCCAAGAAAGGACAAAAAAATTCCTCCAATTTCAGAAATAATAGACCTGGAAATTATAAGGTTGATATAAAGAATTCAACAAGTAAGCAAACTGGGAAACATCCTCAAAGACCCAGATGGACAGCCGAGGACAAACCCACAGAAGCTTCCAACATACCGAATCAAGGACGGCCACAGAAACCACCATTGCAGTGCTGTGGATGCGGTGAGGGAGATTATTATAAAAACTGTCTGCATCGTGGGAGGAATGAAACTGCAGCTAAAATGCAAGAGGAATCTACCGTGGGAGATGTGGCATGAAGTATACCCAGAATCAACGCTGCACTAGAAGATCGACAATCAGATTTCCAGCCAACTATGATAGAACTGGAAGGTAAGATGGATTCTCATCCCATATCTATTTTGGTCAATCCTGGTGCTAGTTGAAGTTATATAGACCCCCAGATTGTGGAAAAAAATAAACTACAGGGCCAAAAGTTTAAAAATCCTTGGTTAGTATAGCTGGCCACCGGGACAAAACAAAAAGTTCATGCCAAAGTTTCCAACTACCTTCTTGAAGTCGAGGATCAGAGTTTAAGGGTTGAACTAAACATTCTACCCTTAGGCTCATATAATATATTATTGGGCATGGACTGGTTGGAAGCACACTGCTCATTAGTAGATTGCAAGGATAAGATTATTTACTATAAGGTTGAAGATGGAACACGTCAAGAGCTGAAGGGAATTAAGAAGCCCCTTCAGCTGCGTCTTATTACAACATCCCAGCTAGGAAGATGCATTAGGAAGGGATGTCAAATCTATGCGATCCAGGTGGGATTTGCCAATTCCAAAGATAAGGCTCCAACAATGGAAAACATACCAGTGGTGCAAGATTTCATGGATGTATTTCCAGAGAGCATACCTAGTTTGCCACCTAAGCGAGATATAGACTTTACCATTGAATTAATGCCAAGAGCAGCACCGGTATCGTGAGCACCTTACCGTATGAGTGTGACTGAGTTAACAGAGCTGAAGATGCAATTGTAGGAATTGTTGGACAAGGGTTATATCCGTCCCAGTGTGTCTCCTTGGGGAGCACTAGTATTGTTTGTAAGGAAAAAGGATGGCACTATGAGGATGTGTATGGACTATAGACAACTTAATAAATTGACTGTTAAAAATAAGTATCCTTTGCCTCGAATTGACGATCTATTCAATTAAGTAAAAGGGGCAACAATATTTTCGAAAATAGATTTAAGATCGGGGCATCATCAAATAAGAATAAAATATGAGGATATTTATAAAACAGATTTCCGAACCAGATATGGGAATTACGAATTTGTGGTCCTACCATTTGGCTTGACCAATGCAACAACAACATTCATGAGCTTAATGCATGGCATATTCCATCCATATCTAGATAAATTTGTTTTGATTTTTATCGACGATATATTAATATATTCCAGAAATGAGGAGGAACATAAGGAGAATTTATGTATAGTGTTGAAAATGTTAAGAGACCATCAAATATACGCCAAATTTAGTAAGTGTGACTTTTTCAAGAAACAAATAAAGTATTTGGGACACATCATTTCAGTTGAAGGAATAGTAGTTGAACCTAAAAAGATAAATACTATCATGGAATGGAAGGTTCCTAAAAATGTGGAAGATATTCAGTCTTTCATGGGACTGGATGGTTACTACCGATGTTTTATAGAAGAATTTTCTAGAATTGCATTTTCTATAACTTCCTTGTAGCGCAAGGGGCGGATGTTCAACTGGACCATGGAATGCCAATCTAGTTTTGAGAAATTAAAACGATTATCGACCACTGCTCCTGTTCTGAAGGTAGAAAATCCAAATTTTGAATTTGAGTTATGCACTCATGCAAGTAAAGAAGGAGTAGGGGAAATGCTATTGCAAGAAGGAAAAGTGGTGGCATATGAATCCAGGAAGTTAAGAGATCACGAGCAATGATACTCTGCCTATGATTTATATTTGACTGCAGCTGTGCATGCACTCAAGATATGGAGGCACTACCTATTGGGAAAAAAGTTTGTACTAAATACTGCCCATAGCAGTCTAACCAGCTACTTTAAACAAGCTGATTTGAATGCTCGCCAGGAAAGATGGAATGCATTCCTCAGCGAGTTCGATTTTGAAATGCAACATGTTAAAGGCAAAGAGAATCGAGTAGCTGATGCATTAAGCAAAAAGCTACATCATATTTATGAATTATATTTTAATGATGTGGAATTCAAGTTTTAGGAAGAGGTAAAGAAGACTGCAGGAAAGGATCCTAAATATCAGTTCCCGTGGCAGCAAGCTCAAGATATGGCAACACAAGGAAAATAGTTAGACTATGTCATCAATGAAAAAAATATGTTAATTTTTCGAGGCAAAATATTCATCCCTAATCAAATAAGTTTGAAAGGACTAATCATGGATGAGTATCATAGAAGTTCCTATGTTGGGCACCCTGGCTATCAGAAAATGTTAACAACTATCAAAAAAGACTACTTTTGGCCAGGAATGCGCAAAGACATTGTTGAATATTTGACCAAGTGTTTGGAATGCCAGCAGGGAAAATTTGAACATAAGCACCCAATCGGTTTATTACAACCAATACTGGTACCAGAATGAAATGGGAAGTTATATCGCTGGATTTCATTGTTGGTTTACCCAGAACAAAGTGACATAATGAATCCATTATGGTGGTGGTGGATCGCTTGAACAAAGCAACCCATTTTATTCATGTACAATCTACTTTTAAAACCGTACATATTGTTGACATATTTATGATAGAAATATTCCGATTACATGGTATACCAAAAAAAATCATCTCAGATAGATATGTGAAGTTTACCTCAGCGTTTTGGAAGGCACTATTTACAAGATTAGGCACTCAAATCCAATTCAACATGGCTTACCATCTCAGATGGATGGGCAAAAAAAATGGGTAAACCAGATCTTGGAAGACATGCTGCAAATGTATGTAATTCAACAACCAACAAAATGGGAGGATTACTTACATTTGGTAGAATTTTCTTATAATAAAAATTATCAAGAATCACTCAAGATGAGCTCGTTTAAAGCTCTATATGGAAGACAATGTCAGACGCCTATTAATTGGGGCGGTCCTGAAACAAGATTAATGCTTGGACCAGAAATGTTGGCTGAGATGGAGCAAGAAGTTAAGAAGATTCGACAGAATTTGAAGAGTGCGCAAGATAGACAGAAAGTGTATGTGGACCGAAAAAGGACCTACTGGGAGTTTGAGGTGGGAGACCATGTCTATGTGAGAATTAGACCCAAGAAGAGTACACTGAGGTGGACTACTTGTGCTAAATTGGCTCCCCGTTTCTGTGGGCCTTTCCAAATCTTGGAAAGGGTGGGACCAGTAGCCTATCGATTAGCCTTACCAGGACACATACAAGTGCATAATGTGTTCCATGTATCTATACTTAAAAGATACATAAATGATCCTAAGCACGTAATACATTGGCAGAATGTCGAGGTCGAACCGGACGACAAGTTTCTGGTAGAGCCTCAACGTATCCTCGAACCGAGAGAAATAACGCTCCAGAAGCGAGCTATCACCCAAGTTAAAGTGTAATGGTGGCACTTTAGCCTGGAGGAGGTGACTTAGGAAGATGAAAATTTTATGCGGAAGGCATATCCTAGACTGTTCGATGGAATGACTTAACACCGAGGACGATGTTCATTTCAAGCGGGGGAAGTTCTAACACCCATGTTTACTGTTACTTTGTTAAAAGACATTTTTATTTTCGATTAATTAGACATTGAAGTATTTGCTTTTAATTAGCTGATTAAAAATTATGTTAATCAAAAAGTTATGAATCAAGTTTCTTACTTTAAAAAAAAAAAGTAATATTCCACTTATGGTATGGTACCATGAATCTGATGGTAAAAGTTTCCAAGACTCCAAGGTAGTTGAATAAAGCAGTTACTGGCAGTTACCTTTCCTCTCGGGATGAAAATAAAATCTTGGAGGAGGAAAGGGGTTATGTACAGGAAAAGAAAGATAACTAGAGGCTGAAGAAATATAACTTCCAGAGCTGGTGGAGAACTAGTGGAATTCTATTATCTAACTTGGGACAAGACACTGGATAGGAGTCTTGAGGTCTACTTCCTTAGATAGAAAACTGTTGTGAAATTTCTACCTTGGTGTGGAGCACGGGGGGAGTGGAGGACGTTATCGCCTCACTCAAGGTTGGGCGGAAGCCATCAAAGTCAGAGAAAGTGAGATAAGTAGACATGATTTAAAAATAATCTTGAATGTTTTTCCATGTGAAATTGTATGCATAGATATAGGAATAGAAATGTTAACTTATGTGTATTTATTCTGGCATAAGAACTTACAAGGTAAGAAAGTCCTGTAGGAAATGATTATGGGAAAAGGTTTATGTACTTATATTACTGACTCTTATGATATTTAATTCTGGGTGAAAGAAAACTGTAAATTTAGCAGGTTTGACAGTCTTAAACTTAGGGAATCAACCCCAAGAAAAAGATAGTTTGTCTTGCAAGTGGAATCTAGCTAGTACACGGACTAAGGGGTTATTACCCTTAGAGTGGTCCGGACACTCACCTAGAATAAAGTTGGAAGCAGAGAGTAAATAGTGTAGACTGTTACATTATTAAATCTGTAAGTAAAACAGTAATTACTGTGTGAAAACAAAGGTTCGTAGAGAACTGTTCTTTCTTTCTTTAAAAGTATTAAAATAGACTCTAAAACCAATGAAAACTGTAAATGGAATATTTGCATGTATAGACAGTAGCGATCTTGAACTATATGTACAGACAGTAGCAATTATGAACTATATGCCAAAACAAATATTAAACACTACAGAAATTTAAGGAGCGAGATTATACATAATAAATGGAAACTCAAAATGCATATATATGGCTATGCTCCTCAAATACTACAAATCTATATATACATGAAGGAAACATGGAGTACTATAGTATATTCAATGTATAGACTAATGATGAAGCCGAAGTTTGTATTCCGCAAGAACCACATGACATAGAGAATATAATTAAAAGAAAACGCTATTATGATTGAGATCGATAATTTGTGTTCAGGTCATATGTATAGGCGACAAAGAGCCATATAAATGCAACTGTGTAACTTCAAATAAAAAAATATTAAGGGTTTCATAACCAATCCTTTACCATAAGTATCGACAAACCGATACAATATTCCGACGAGGCCATTTGGGTTTCATACCCATAATCAAAATAATATCCATTTACAGTTAAAAGCTAAATAACGAAAACCAATTCAAAACCCTATCGAAATATGGGGAGATGCCCCTCAACTTCCATAGAAAAGGGAAAAAACACAAAGAAAACCCTTACTGGGCTTGCAAGTTTGTAACCCGTGAACCGGAGTACACAGTGCCGAAATTCATTAAATCAAACTGTGGAAAATAACTTATGCACCTGAAAGAGACAGTAAATGGAGAATCCTGAGACTATGTCCATTGCTGGAGAAATAGTAGCGCTGATGGATAGCTAAGGTAGAAAACGTTACCTGCAAAAGAAGAGGAATTAAACTGTCAAAAAGACTTAAAAACAGGGCGTTGTAAAGCCATGAAGAAGAGATAACGCAAGAGGCAGAGATTTTATTACCTTGGGCCTGTCTGAAATGATGAACCCTCAAACCTGTAGTAAACACTGAACATTTGTAATTAATTTGGGGTTAAATCTGTGCGTAAATCCAACTATTTTTTTGAAAGAAAAGTGGGACTATCATGCCAAGCTAGTTGACAGAGGGTATTACTTGTAAGGTGGTCGAGAAGAAATGACACTTGATGTAGAGATTCAAATCCAAAATGGAGAGCCATGGCCGCATGGCGGTCTAGATCTCTATCAAGCGAATGAAAACGATTGAGGTCACTAAGCAGCAACAAAGAAGTTCTGAGCATGAGACTCTTCAAAAAACAATGGAAACTGTAGAATGCCCATGTGGAGAACTTACCCTATGATGAGCTCACTGGTGTGTTAGTCTCTGCTCAGCATGGAAACGAGGTTGCAGAGCTCACGAACACTCACGACGGAGCCACAGAAATGAGGCGGTTAGGGTTTGGCCGAGGGTAGGCCATTACCCTAATGAGTTTCGAAAGCAATCAACACCGTCAAAGCTAAGGACAGATCAACGGTGGAGGTGGAGCCATGTGCCGACTTAAAGGTTTGCAATAAAAACTCGAAGCCAAGGACTGACAACATATAACTCTATGCAAATCAATTCTTACACTGTGGAATGGATCATTTATATAGATTGATCCCTCGTACCCTATGTATTATGCCTATTATGGTTATTAAATCTGCCTCGAGAACAAGACTCATAAACCTTGTGAACTTTATAATCATTGCAATGAAGGGTTGTATGTTATTACAAGTCGAGAGTTAATTGATACGATAAACATATTGACTCACTGTGCTATGTTTTCAATAGATACAATAGATATTGTGACCATGTTGTTATGTCTATAATTAGTCCATGCCATTTAATTCTATATCCAAAGTGGTTTGTTTTCTAGGTTTCAATAATAGTATATGCATAGTATTATAAGGTCTCTTATGTTTATATCTATGTTTGATGGATAGAATTACTATCCTTGTTTTAAAAAAAAATTAAGTGTAATTTATATGGATGAAGGTTACAAGCTTGAATTTGCTTTTCCACTGTAAACCTTAACTTTTGAAGCAAAGAATAAAGATTTGTCTAATTTGTGGAGTTCTTCCCCAAGACAATTAAGTGTTGAATTTGTTTTTCCACTATTAACCTTAACTCTTAAAGCAAAGAATTAACTTTTCCTTAATCATTAGCCAAAATTGCCTACTACTACAAGTATATAAAGTTTAACTTTTCCTTAATCATTAGCCGAAATTGTCTACTACTACAAGTATATAAAGTTTCAATTTAAAAATAAAGAATAAACTTTTGTTTAGTTAGTGGATACAGCTCCAACACACAGATATATAAAGTTTCAATTTTTGATATGAAATTTCAATTTTTCCTATAAAATTTAAATTGAAAATCTATTGTAGCTACTATACAATTAGAAAAAAATAAAAAATAAAAAAAATATAATTTAAAACTGATACCAATTAGTTCTTAAATATTGAGTTATTACGCTGTAAAGCGTTCTTATTTGAAAACAACTTACCTGAAGTGCCACCTATACCATTATGTACCGTTGATTTTCATGTTAGACGATTCAAATGATTTCTACCGTTGATTGATTACTGTTATTATCCAGTTATGAAATAAAGAACATTGTTTTACAAATAATTTAATTACAAAATCCGCTGCAAGGTTCTAAGGTTTTGTTACAAAATCAGCTGCAAGCTTCGAGGTTTTGTTTGGGCAGTAGCTTTCTTGGGCGGGCATTTGCTATCCTTGGGATGGGAGCCGTCTCCGATGGACAGACTTAGAGACTTGTTCAGCCTCTGTGCGGTGTTTCTATTTCTGTGGATGTTCCTTCAAACACAGTGAGTCATTGTGCTGCATCTTATATGAAAACAACTTACCTGAAGTGCCACCTATACCATTATGTACCGTTGATTTTCATGTTAGACGATTCAAATGATTTCTACCATTGATTGATTACTGTTATTATTCAGTTATGAAATAAAGAAAACTGTTTTACAAATAATTTAATTACAAAATCAGCTGCAAGGTTCTAAGGTTTTGTTACAAAATCGGCTGCAAGCTTCGAGGTTTTGTTTGGGCAGTAGCTTTCTTGGGCGGGCCTTTGCTATCCTTGGGATGGGAGCCGTCTCCGATGGACAGACTTAGAGACTTGTTCAGCCTCTGTGCGGTGTTTCTATTTCTGTGGATGTTCCTTCAAACACAGTGAGTCACTGTGCTACATTTGTTTGAGTGAATTAATCTCAGGCTTCTTCCCAAATGCACACATGCTTTTCATCAGGCCTGCATTGATATGTGGCTCAATACCCATTCAAACTACCCTCTATGGCGCACCAATATTGTAGCCTTGGTTCCTACCCCTGTGGAAGGAATAGAGATTCCGTCTGAAGAAGTTTCTGAATCCACTGTCGATTCTCCATTGCAAAACCCATATGAAAACGAATCTAGAGAGAGCTCTTTACACGACGAATCAGGGCAAGGGATGGCCATTGAAGCTCCGAATGGAATGGCCACATCGTATATCCGAGCATAGAGTGACTTGGTCAGCAAGCATGGGAGAAATGGCGGCACATCTCAATGCAAAGAGCTTTTTATGTCTGCAGAAATGCCATAGCTCCCCATGAGGAGATCTTTTTCAGTGGATTCAAGTTTCTCAATATCTGTCATTGATCTTTATAGGATCTTGGAAGAGGAAGATTGAAGCCTTTCCCTAATGAAAATGAAGATGGGGTTGGGGTTTCATGCAGTGGCCATCTTGGGAATGGGGATCTGAGGCCCTTTACAGTGTGGATGAAGCAGGAGCTGGAGCCTAATCAAGTGTGCAACCTTTCAAACCTACTGAAGAAAATCACTTGAAGGTCTTCAGCAAGCAATTGGATGGTGATAAGAATAAATTTTCCATGAAAAGATCTTTGTCTGGGGGCAGGTTCTTCTTCCTCAGAAATGGCAGAGGTAGGAACACTTCCATCCTTCCGACATGAAGAAAGCTTGTTACCATTCTACAAGTTGGGGTTTGCAGATCCATATTACTCTTTTAGAGGTACGATTCAGTATACTTGAACGGTTTTTTAATTCACTCTGTCTCTTTAGGTTGCTCTGAACTTTAGGGTACTGGGAGGCTAGATATCTCTCCATTACTCAAAAGCTCTAGAAAATGAGTAAATCTGATTATTAGCGAAGGATAAATGTGCGGATGTTATCTTTCTCTCAAAACACACTGCAGCTCTTTACTCAAATAGCTGTGTCATGCTTTTACTTTTTGGGAGATTTGGGGTCTTTCTTAGTTACAGCAATTTGAATGACTTTTGCTCATGCCTGACCTTATCCCTTAGAAACATTTGTATCAAGACCTTCTGTACCACTCCCTATTGCACACTTCGAAAATTTTCCATCAGTTTTTGTATCAGAAAATTTTCATCAGATTGCTGGGAATTCTGTGAAAACTGGTGAGAATACCTAACCTCAGCTTTAATTCGCTACTGGGTTCTTTCCCAAAAGCACTGTCTAATCTACAAACTCACATGGATAATTTAGAGAGCCTAAGAAACTGCTCCAGGGTTGTAAATTCAACAGTCTCACTGAGCTCGGATTTCCCCTGAGATTGCTACTGGTATTTATATGTTAGAGTATACTCTAATATTTTGATCTTTTGAAATCTAAATTCCGAAGGTCAGTTCATTTGGTTGCTTGGATGGTGTTCTTCCAATGAAAATGCATCCATTGCAAATCCCAGAAGTCTCTGCACATTGAATGGTATTGTTCATAGAATTTATTAGTTGATAAATTTAAGATGTGTGTAATGAATTGAAGAGTGGAACTGCCAATATTGTTGAAAATGCAACAAGATGATGGAGCTTAGTGAAATGAAGTCGCCTTCACTAAGTGGGCCCGCAGGCTATTTTTGGCGCAAAGTCTATTTTTAGACTGTGTCTATTTTTAGACATATGGAGCATGGTCTAGGAGTTGCAGTATGCTATTCTTGGATGATTGGTCGAGTTGGTAAAAATAGATGGACCTCTATTTTTAGACATACAGGTCGAAGTCTATTTTTAGACTGCCTGTCTAAAAATAGGTCAGTTAAATATTATTAGCCCTTAATAATATTTGGACTCTAAACTTCAGTTTATTCTCTTACAGCACTTCAGTTGGAGCTACGGATGTGGCCCATGCATCTGACAGAAGGAATTACGCTATTCCTCGGGGTTTGGTGAGCTCATGCATGGTTGACTTCAGTTAGAACTCAAGTGGCAGAGTTTGGTGGAGTTGATGAGACAGTTGGTGGAGTTGTGTTCGGTTTAACTTAGTTGAACTAGTTGTGTTTAGTTTAACTAGCTAATACACTAGTAATGAGTGGAGTGAATTAAATATTATTTAATTCACTAATTATTAACTCATTATTCAACTCAAGAACACATCAGTTTACTACAGTGCATGGACAGTTCAGTGAAGACCAGTGGAAGAGGCAGATGAAAGGGTGAGTTTGCTATTAGTTGCGACATTAGTTGTGCATGAGATTTGCACAAGCATTGGAGGAGATTGCCCATGAGGATTGCGCAGTTGAAGCCAAGGATATTCGAACTTGGATCTCTCATTGAACCAACTTGGATTGCGCAGTAGAGGCAGGCAATTAGTGGATGAGTTTTGAACCTGTGACTTGTTCAAAACCGAGCTAGTTTGTGTGTAACTTTTGGAGACAGTACTGAGTACTTGTGAGGAGTATTGTACTGAGATTGTTACATGTTCTCTTCTATTATAATATACAAATAGCTGGGGGTTTTCAGCTATAAGCTTTCCCCATTACATATTGTGTTTATGTGCGCATGCGACTGTTTCTATTTCCGAAAATTGTTGATCAATTGTAGAAGAGGTTATGTGTTATGCAGCAAATCGAATTTGTGTGTGACCAGGATAATCTCAGTGGATAAATCTTCATTATTCAGCAAATTTCTACAAATATTATTATAACTCAAACTTGATAAACAACAAAATGTGTCCAGTAAGATCACCTGTTAATCAATATAATTTGTCAGGAAATCCTAACAAGTTCCCAGAATGAGACCATAGGTTCCAGCAAGATCAGTTAGAGGGTTTGCGTCCATACCCTATGAAATTGAGGTTCCAACCAGATCAGTTAGAGGGTTTCTGTCCATAAAATATCAATATCAAACTGAGATTCCTTCCTAATCTGTTAGAGGGTTTGTGTCCATACAATATGCAACTGAGGTTCCAGCCAAATCAGTTAGAGGGTTTCAGTCCCATACAATACCAAACTGAGGTTCCTTTTCTGTCATTTGTACATGGGTTTTAATAGCTTTGAAATTATAAATATTAACACGTAATACTGCAGTAAACTTGAAGAAAATTTTGAAGGATAATGGAACATTTTATATCAAAATGTGAAGAACCATGAACCTTTTTTATGTCAGAAATGATACCGGACAATATCTTCTTCAAATAAATTATTGTTGGAAGGTCTGAAAATAAATTATAATATACTATGCATTTACCGTAACCATACTCCACAAGGCATTTCTTTTTTATACAAGATAAAATGAAAGAACAAGCCTACAGAGTTCAATCCATGCTAAGTTTCTATGCCATCATGATAAACCCAGGTTTCACAGGAGTTTATCAATGTACATGAATCCCACAACGAGCTATTGTTTCTGCCACGCTTCCAACACAATATGTGCCTTTCATCTTTCCGCACAATACCGCTAATGAGAGTTGTGTGAATGTTATAGGCACGACTAAGAACAAGAACTCACAGCGTAGAGGGGCCTTGGAGTTAATGGACACAGAGCTTCTCAGTCTCTGCTTTTGCTGTCTGTATTCATCTCATCCACAATTATAGCCGCGACCACTTTAACTGTTGTAACGATTCAGTGCTCATGGAAGCCACAGTCTGATCACTAAAATGATTGTTGGCAAGTTCTCTTCATCTTGAATTTTCTTTGAAGGAAAGCCCGTAGAGGAAGCTGACCAAATCACATAATCAATGGACACTGGGGTGGGTGATAAAAGCACGGAAGTTGAGGCTTCCGCACAGTACCGCTAATGAGAGTTGTGTGAATGTTATAGGCACGACTAAGAACAGGAACTCACAGCTTAGAGGGGCCTTGGAGTTAATGGACACAGAGCTTCTCAGTCTCTGCTTTTGCTATCTGTATTGATCTCATCCACAATTATAGCCGCGACCACTTTAACCGCTGTAACGATTCAGTGCTCATGGAAGCCACAGTCTGATCACTAAAAGGATTGCTGGCAAGTTCTCTTCATCTTGAATTTGCTCTGAACGAAAGCCCGTAGAGGAAGCTGACCAAATCACATAATCGATGGACACTGGGGTGGGTGATAAAAGCACGGAAGTGGAGGCTTTTTGTCCTTCAGAAAGGCCATCAAATCTGATCATCTGATCCAACTGTATCTCTATCCAACTGGACCGCTGAAAACTCAGAAAACATATGCTCATGGTATGGTATTTGGTGCAGAAAACAAGGCTAAAATAGTGGTTTCGATCATGTCCCCAAAATGAGGGATGGAAGGTAACTTTTCACAGCAGGCAACCACTCCCTATTGCACACTTCGAAAATTTTCCATCACTTTTTGTATCAGAAAATTTTCATCAGATCGCTGGGAATTTTGTGAAAACCGCTGAGAATACCTAACCTCAGCTTTAATTCACTATCAGGTGCTTTCCCAAAAGCACTGTCTAATCTACAAACTCACATGGATAATTTAGAGAGCCTGAGAAACTGCTCCAGGGTTGTAAATTCAACGGTCTCACTGAACTTGGATTTCCCCTGAGATTGCTACTGGTATTTATATGTTAGAGTATACTCTAATCTTTTGATTTTTTGATGTCTGAATTCCGAAGATCAGTTCATTTGGTTGTTTGGATGGTGTTCTTCCAATGACAATGCATCCATTGCAAATCCCAAAAGTCTCTGCACATTGAATGGTATTGTTCATAGAATTTATTAGTTGATAAATTTAAGATGTGTGTAATGAATTGATGAGTGGAACTGCCAATATTATTATAACTCAAACTTGATAAACAACAAAATGTGTCCAGTAAGATCATCTGTTAATCAATTTAATTTGTCAGGAAATCCTAACAAGTTCCTAGAATGAGACCATAGGTTCCAGCTAGATTAGTTAGAGGGTTTCTGTCAATACAATATCAAACCCAAGTTCCATCCAAATCAGTTAGAGGGTTTGCGTCCATACCCTATGAAATTGAGGTTCCAACCAGATAAGTTAGAGGGTTTCTGTCCATACAATATCAATATCAAACTGAGATTCCTTCCTAATCTGTTAGAGGGTTTGTGTCCATACAATATGAAACTGAGGTTCCAGCCAAATTAGTTAGAGGGTTTCAGTCCCATACAATACCAAACTGAGGTTCATGAGGTTCCCTCTTAATCAGTTAGAGGGTTTCTGTCATTTGTACATGGGTTTTAATAGCTTTGAAATTATAAATCTTAACACGTAATATTGCAGTAAACTTGAAGAAAATTTTGAAGGATAATGGAACATTTTACATCAAAATGTGAAGAACCATGAACCTTTTTATGTCAGAAATGATACCAGACAATATCTTCTTCAAATAAATTATTGTTGGAAGGTCTGAAAATAAGCACCACACAGGTATGGGGCTTGATCTGTTCCTTCAGCTGCATCTATCTTCCCAAGGCTTCCTTTCCTTGTCTGACTCCATCAATTTCACACTTGGATCTCTCGTATTTCCCCAATCCAACCTATGACAAATGGGACATACAAGTGAAAATGACATGTTTTGGTTCACAAGAGAGGTAGAATAGTTTTTACGAGCTGCAGAAGCATTTCCTTTAGTGAATTAGATGTAAAACTTTTATGAAATGGAACAATTTTTACAAATTTTATAACCATTTTTCCTTTGGTGTCAATAAAGTGTAAAATATTTATTAGTAAATTTGTATGGAATGTAACATTTGAATATGAAATTTGAATTGAGGAGCTTGCAATTAGTCAGTTGAATTATACTTGAAGTTTATAATTGAATTGTAAATAGCTTTCTATCAATCACATAAATAGATGAAAACTATTTTTACAACAGAAAGTAGGAAACAAGAAGGAGCCACCTCTCTTGAGCCAGTTTCAAAGGCCTATCTACCTTTATCTATAAAGGTGCTAGATATACTCCTTAGGTGACAATCTGGCAGTTAAGAAAACAATGGCCTTAGAAACCCAATGATAAGGACTGTTTTCCAGATGCCATGGAGCTACTGGTTTCTGGATCTTAATTGTGCTTGTCGTTTCCCATCCTTGTTGACTTCTATCAAAACTTAATGCATTTCAAAATTTAATAGCTTTATCCTCCTAGCCCAATGTTTTAGGATGACCAGGAAGGTCTTCTAATGAATTAGGTTCATCGTATTTTTAGAGGATAACTTAGCTTCATAGACCCTTATTTGATATGAGCCTTCATATGCATCTAGCTACCAAAACCTTCCCAAAATGATGCATATTCTTAAGCTCCAACTCCTTCACCATCTTAAAACTCAACTTACTCTATACTACTATTTCCTTTGTTACTACTTTACAACGTTTTCTTTGCAACATATGGTGCAATTGCTAGTTATATTTATAATTAAAAAATAATATTGTATCATGCCCTGTACCCCTCGATAATAAGGAATAACCAACTACCTACTTTACACGAAACCTCATCACCACATAAAAGTGATATGTTGTCATAATACGGCCGCACATAAAAGTGATCTGTTACTTTCACATAATTTATAGTTATTTACCACATATTCATGCATTTAAAAGGTAATGGGTTACAAATTTTTTTAAATTTGTTTCCAAACATGGTCGAATGTAGGTAAAACCCAGTTGGTTGATCGAAATGGCCTCTGAGATAGCTTTATCATTTTCATAAATATAGAAACTGTACCATCATTGTGGCCATCCATTTCTTACCTAACCAGTCAAGAATTAAACCATATGCACCATGGCATTCTCTAATTTCAATTTTTTTTATTAAAATATAATTAAAAATATATATATACATAAATTATTTATTTAAATTATAATTTTTAATAATATTTAGAATATTTTTCGTGAGTATAAAATAGATAGTGATGTATTTTAAAGTTACTTCTAGATATGAAAATAAATTCAGTGATAGGATCTCAAGATTGAGTAGTCATTTTTCAAGCTACTAGTCAAACCTAATATAATCTTTATAATATAATTTTTATCAATCAAGTGGGTTTTTATGGAAAGGCATAATTTATCAACTAACTTGACCAACCAATTATTCTCTTTATAATAATCATGATGGTTTCCTAATTTTGGAAAAGATTGGCCTCTTAGTTCATCTTATCTTATTTGGTATTTAATGTAACAATCAGTTTTATCATTACAATTTAATTTTCTTGAGTGGGCCTAATGGTTAAGAGCATGTGTTTCCTCCTAAGAAGTTACAGGTTCAAAACTAGAAGGGGTAGAGTATGTATGCTTTTGTAGACTTAGCAAGTAGAGTTTGTATGTCTTAATAAGCGACTTAAGAGATAGAGGTAAGTCTCTTATCCTACAAACAAGGGAGTACCTTAAAATTAGATTATTATTATTATTATTATTTGGAATCTGGAGATATGAGAATGTATTGTAAATAGTCTGCAAAAGTAAAAGTGAATTCACATGGGTAAAAGTTGACTTGAGTCAAGTTTACTTACACAAATTCATTTTAAAGTGAAATTGAGTCAAGGTCTCCAAAGAAGCATTATTTTGAAGTGGAATAATTATAGCTTTTAAGTGTGAACAATACAAAAAGAGATATGTTTTGAAAGATGCTTTTACCCAGGTTAACATCCACTAGGAAGTAAACCGAATATGACAACCAGAACAACTTGAAAGGAGGACTTCAATCACTCTAAACCGCTGATCAAGTGCACCCGAGATTGAATATGACACCTAGAGCAACTTGAAAGAAAGAAGCCAATCACTTAGGAACGAGTGCTTTGATAAAGTGCCAAGTCCTTCCTTTTAATCAATGAACAACCATCACATTACAGTAGTGTAAACCGCACCAAACCATCATAGGCAGTTTATTCCTATAGTTCGAGCTTCAGGGGATGAAGCAGTGGCGTGATTCAGACGATTCTGATCCAGAGCAGAGGTGCCCCATCGACCAATTCTAATGGAGTTGGAGTTTGAGAGTGAGTTTCGCCACAGATTCCATTAACCCTACATCATTCAATTGTGAAAAGATATACCCCAAAATCTATGATTATAAGACAGTGATCTGTGAATTGTAGGTCACAATATGCAGAAAAAACACTGTTTTGTATTATATAATAGGAAAACAGTCCATATGCCATATATACATAACCCCGTCAGCAGAAATGTACACCCAGTTCATCAAAAGAAATGTAGCCCCATGTCACCTACAGAGAAGAGAACTAATACAGCATGACCACATGAAAATAACATTACATAAAAGAGGATCCAGAGTCACAAAAAGGCTTTATAAAGCAGGGTGAGACAATAAGAACTAGAAAAGCCAGCTAGATGGAGCACGTCCAGCCTGACATCCAAAACATACCAAATACGATTCCAAGAGTCCCGGCATGTTATTAGCTATTTCTGTTAAACCCCTGGATTAGCTATTGATTGAAAACAAGATGGCATACAATGGAGTTTTTCTTTGGGATTGCACAATCACATTTTATTGAAAAAACTACTTTATACAGAAGAAGCTGCCCTGTATTTCTTGAATTGACAGTCACACTACACGCATGATTTCCGTTTGTTGACAGAAAAATCAAGAACAGCATGAAAAGTTATTTACATTGCAAAATCGCATGCCCTCAAGTTATTTACATTGTGAGCATTTCAAGAGGAAGTTGAGTGCGAAGCATCAAAAAGATGATCTGCGTGAGAAGGATTTTTTCACAGAAGATGTCATGCCTGAAGCGACGGTAGACATGGAGCGCACAAGAGCTGCGGCAATGGCAACCTTCACCTGCCCTCTTCGCGGGAGGGGTTTTTGCCCGCTACGGAAATCCTCGCCACAATTGCCGCCCGCGCCCATTTTTACTTCAGATTGTCAAAGCAGAAAACCAAATGCCAAAGATATTGCTATAACCATTGAAGGACCGACTGAAACTTATAGAGAGCATACCGACCTAATATAATATGATAATTACCACAACCACAAACTTAATAACACACAAACTATGTTTATCTTAATAATCGTGACGGAGGCGGCTCGGACTTTTGGACCCGAGGATAGAAATTTACATGCTTGTGGTCGAATCAAGTCAAGTCAGTGTCAATTCGACAAAAGTGCAATGTCAAGTCATACGAAATTTAACAAATCCAAAAAACTATAAAAGATTTTAAAAGAAGGCTCTATAGATACTTTTTAGAATTATAATTTAAAGTAATAGACCTTTTAAGAATTCAATTCTAAATAAAAAGTAAGGCTTTCTATAGGTAATTTGGGCTAATTTTTTTTATTGGTGTCGGTTTGAAATTGGGCTAATTTTTTTCAATCGGTTATAATTCAGTTGTTAAATCAACAACATTAGCCAACTATCTAAACCATGGTATATAAATATTAATATATATTTTTTAATTTTAATATTAATATATATTTTTTAATTTTAATTTTAAATATTTAATATTATAAAGTTTTTGAAATTTAATTGCTTTATTATTCAACTTTTTATTAATATTTAATAATTTTGTATTTAAAATGAATTTATTATATTGAATAAATTTTATATTTCAATATCGGAGGGAGGTTCTGATAAAAAAAAATATTTACATGGAAAATAAAATAAAATAAAAGTTTGTTTAAACAAATAATTTTTTTTTAAAATATTAAATTATATTTTAATGTTATTATTGAATAAAATATTTCAATCATTTTAATTTTACATCAATATTATATTTTGAGAAGTAAAATAATTAAAAACAAAAAATTACTTATATGTATGTTTATTTTGAAATATAGTTTCTAGATTTTTAATTTAATTATTAATAATTATTAAGTTGATAATATGGATTTAATCTCCATAGATCATGTAATATTCCAGAATATTTATAATAATATACACAAATCAATGGTTGAGATTTATCTCCAAAATGGTTATATCTTTTTTACATTTTAATTAAATTGATTAATTAAAATAAGGTCAAATAAACAAGCATCATATAAAGTGAGTTATAGTTTTTGGGAATGCTATTAATCATGATATTATTCAATAGTATTGTAACAAAACTTATTTAAATATAAAGAATCTCCATGATAAAGTGGGAGTAAATATCCATGATTAAGAAATATATATATATATATATATATATATATATATATATATATATATATATATATATATATATATATAATAATAATAATTTAAAATAAAGATATAATTTAGTAAGCATATAAAAAATTATACATTTCTTATATTTTGATTAACACACTAAAAAATTATAAATGTTTCTTTTTATTTTGATTAATAATTTTTTATAAATTTTCTTAATAGTGATTAATATAAAATTAAGATATATTTATTTATTTATTAATATTACAATTTTTTTTTATATAATTTTATATAATTTTAAATTCAAAATTAAGATAAATCTTAACCAAAATACTAAACTAGAAGTATTACTTTCACCATTAGAAAACATTTATAGAAAATTTATATAAAATTGGGTTAGAAGTAAAAGCCTAGCTATGCATTCATTTATAGTTATGTTCTTCGAAAAGGAAAGGGTAATCGCATAGGGTTTAAAGTCAAATATGTTGACATGAATCCACTTTATCAAAACATTGGATGTAAGGGGTGTAGATATCTATTATAATCAAGAGAATGTAGACTTCATAATTTAGTGGCGGAGATTAAAAGGGAAACCTTTATATTTTGACATAGTCCATACAACAATTCATTATTACACCACATGCTCTATTGGAGGGAGGCTTTTTTAGTTGCAAATAATTAATATTATTTGTATATTAATGGAGAAATGGTTACATTGTTGTAACGTAGCTCCTTAAGTTAGGATTAGTTCTTAGGATATAGGAGTTTGTTTACAACTTCATACTTCTTTGTGATGTACTTATAGTTGTATCATTTGATTAATGAATGTAGAGTGTACTCTCTGTTTGTGTGCAGTCTCCAAGTGCAGTACTCACCTGTGAGCTGCAGTTTCTATTCAATTCAGTTTTTATCCTGGTATCAGAGCTCAGACCGGGTGAGCCTGATTTGTTTTTGAGAGCCCTAAGTGGCTACAGAGCCTTTACGGCTACAAAGGATGGAGGAAAATGAATTTGCTACTGGATTCATTGCAAGGGTTAAATACCTGAAGGACAGATTGGGAGACATCGGAGAAAAGGTGTCCGATTCCGATCTAGTCACAATCACATTGAATGGAATGAAGGATGAATATCAGATGTTCATCACAGGATTGGCAGCAAGGGATAAAGCCCCTGCATTTGAAGAATTGACAGGAACTTTGCTACAAGAAGAAGAGCGGCAGCAGAATTTAAGACTGCAGAATGATGATCTTGCTCTAATGGCGAAAAGGTGACAGTTTAAAGGGAAGCAGCCACAACAGCCACAATAGCCACAGAAGCAACATCAACAACAAAGATGAGGTAGCACGTTTCAAAAGAGTCCATTTAGAGGTATGTCTGCAAACAATTTTTAGGCACTAAATGTTTTTACTGTGGGAAAATTGGCCACCAAATTAAGTTCTGTTTTAAGAGGCAGACAGATGAAGCAAGGAATAAGCAGAGTAGGCACAAAGGATATTTTGTTGATGAAGATCATAGTCATGAACTTCGACTATTTGTAGCTGATTGTGCTCTTTCAGCTTCTAAGGAAGATGAGGACGACATATGGTATGTCGATTCTGACGCATCCTCACATATGACAGGTAAGAAAGAATGGTTTGAAGGAGAAAAGATATTCTAGAGCTGGTGCATACAGACATATGCAGACCTATGCAGACCAGGTCGCTAGGTGGTGCATATTATTTTCTTCTGTTTACTGATGATTGCACTAGATTCTCCTGGATATATTTTTTAAGTAAAAAGAGTCAGAACTTTCAGTGTTTTAAAGAATTTAAAACTTTGGTAGAGAAGCATACAAGAAAATGCATAAAAATTCTCTGCTCTGATCAAGGGGGAGAATACAGGTTGGGTGAGTTCATGAATTTTTGTAGATATCATGGGATTGTTCAACAGTTTACAGTACCTCACACACCACAGCAAAATGGAGTGGCAGAATGAAAGAACATAACTCTTGTGGAATGCACAAGAAGTATATTTCAAGGTAAGGGTCTATCAAATGGTTTTTGGGCGAAAGCCATCAACACTGCTGTTTATTTAAAGAATAAGAGTCCTACTGAATGTCTCAGCTTCAAAACTCCTTTTGAAGCATTATATGGATTCAAACCAGCAGTGAGTCATTTAAGAGTATTTGGGTCAAAAGCCTTTGCGCATATACCCAAGGAGGATAGAAAGAAGTTAGATCCTAAAGCCACGAAATGTATCTTTGTAGGATATGGCATTGAATTTAAAGCATACAAGTTATTTAATCCTGTGACTCATAAAATATTTGCAAGTCGAGATGTGGTATTTCATGAACAGGTTGAGGAAGGAAAGGAAGACAATAAT
Source organism: Pinus albicaulis (assembly GCA_034641835.2). NCBI lineage: Eukaryota > Viridiplantae > Streptophyta > Pinopsida > Pinales > Pinaceae > Pinus > Pinus albicaulis. The sequence goes on from CM076576.1 coordinate 787,133,198, forward strand.
GATGAATGGCACATTCCATTATTGATGGAAGAAAACAGCGGGGATAATCAGCAGCAGCAGGAGCAGAAAGAAGAAGAAACATGTGATGTAGTCAATAATGAAAGCCCGTACAAGTATGAAGCAAACAGATTTGAGGTGAGTCCCCTACCACGAAGATCAGGTAGGCAGATTCAATTACCAGCCAGATTGAAAGACTATGCTTTAATGACAAGTATTTTAAACATTGTAGAACCCACAAACTATAAAGAAGTAAGTCAATCTGATGAATGGAGGGCTGCAATGAATGAAGAAATTGAATCAATTACTAAAAACCATACTTGGGATTTAGTTCAACTTCCTGAAGGAAAAATACCCATAGGTTGTAAGTGGTTGTACAAACCTAAAGTTAATGCAGATGGGAGTATAGAAAAGTTTAAAGCTATATTGGTAGCAAAATGCTATTCACAGCAAGAGGGAATAGACTTTGATGAATTTTTTGCCCCTGTAGCGAAATTAAATACCATTAGAATGTTAATTTCTTTAGCTACTAAATATAAGTGGAAGCTACACCAGTTAGATGTTAAGTCTACATTTCTGAATGGTGATTTAAAAGAAGAGATTTATCTAGTCCAGCCTGAAGGGTTTGTCAAAGAAGGACAGGAACATCTAGTTTGTAGATTGAAAAAGGAATTATATGGTTTAAAACAAGCACCCAGGTCGTGGTATCAGAAGATCAATTCATTCTTCTTACATCATGGTTTTCATAAGAGCATAAATGATCCAAATCTGTATACCAAGTATAATAAACAGAGGCAGATTATTTTGATTTCTTTGTATGTGGATGATATGATTATAACAGGTAATGCAGATACTCTGATCAAAGAAATCAAACGACAGATGTCGCAAGTATTTGAAATGAAAGATCTCGGAAATCTCCATTATTGTTTGGGTCTGGAAGTGTGGAGAGATTCTGGATAGAATTTTCTTACTCAAGGGAAGTATGCTAGAAGTCTGCTAGAAAAATTTAGGATGGAGTAGTGTAAGTCAGCAGCAACACCATTGCAGCAGAATCTAAAGTTGTGCAGCGAAGATGACACTAAGGAGGTGGATGCCACTATATATAGACAAATAGTTGGGAGTCTGATATATCTTACTACAACTAGACCAGACTTGGCATACTCAGTTAGTGTACTGAGTCAATTCATGTCTAAACGTCTCAAAAGTCATTTGGTTGCAGCAAAAAGTGTGTTGAGGTACCTTAGTGGTACTAGTGATTATGGGATTTTATACACTGACACATCTGATGTTACTCTAGCAAGTTTTTCAGATTCGGATTGGGCAGGCAACCTAGATGATCGAAGGTCCATCACAGGTTATGCATTTAGCATTGGATCTGAGGTCATAGCATGGAGCAACAAAAAGCAAAGTACTGTAGCTCTATCTTCAACTGAAGCTGAGTACCAAGCATTGTGTGCAACCACATGTGAAGCTATCTGGTTGAGAAGACTTCTCTATGATGCAGGAGAAGAACAAAAAGAAGCAACTGCCATTAAAAGTGACAACCAGAGTACCATCAAGATTGCATACAATCTAGTATTTCACAAAAACACCAAACACATCGATACTCAGTTCCATTTTGTTTGAGAAAAACTTCAGTCAAAGGAAATATTTGTTGAATACTGTAAATCTTGTGACAATATGGCAGACATTTTTACTAAGCCTCTTGGGAGAATAAAGTTTGAATTGTTTAGAGGGATGTTAGGAATTCAGGGTAATCCTTTCTCCATTAAGGGGGAGAGTTGGAAATAATTAATATTATTTGTATATTAATGGAGAAATGGTTACATTGTTGTAACGTAGCTCCTTAAGTTAGGATTAGTTCCTAGGATATAGGAGTTTGTTTACAACTTCCTACTTCTTTGTGATGTACTTATAGTTGTGTCATCTGATTAATGAATGTAGAATGTACTCTCTGTTTGAGTGCAGTCTCCAGGTGCAGTACTCACCTGTGAGCTGCAGTTTCTATTCAATTTAGTTTTTATCCTTTTTCAGTGTCGACTTTACATTTCTACTTGTCACTTCAACATAATTCAATGTGAGATTGCATGTAGGAGATAAAAAGTGAGTAGATGAGCACTTAGTTCATGGTTTGGCTTGGCCCTTAGGAGCTTAATAAGATTCTAAGTTCAATCACCTTAATGAACTCTCATTTCTTATATTTTCTTGTTGAAGAAATTCAATTTGGGTCATAGTTTTGTCACTAATAGCTGAGATAGAAAAACCAGCATTGATACCATTCAACCATCAAGTTTAAAAAATATCATCAATTGCATTCCCTTTTTAAGTGGGTTGCTTTAAAAAAGGTGTGGTTTAGGGTTTCATGAATGCTTAAAACTTTTTCATATTTCTTTATTTATTATAAACCCGTTTCATAATTTCGATTACATTTAAGGTTGCTTTCATTTTTCCATTAATGAATTTTATTCACTAAAATGTTCATCATTTTGAATTGTCATATTGTTAATCATTCAAAATGATACTATAGTCAAATTATTCATTTGGTCTTGAGTAGTAGAGGTTAATGAATAACTTAATACTTATATCCTTATTTTTTTTCTAATTGACTTATGCATTAAATGGAATATGTCAATGGTATTTCAAGCAATACTTTAATGATGTTTTTGGGATTAAATTCTACTTTTGGGATTAATTTTTATTGTTGAGATGTTTTTTTTTTAACTAATATTTGGAATGATATTTGATTACAATCATATAAATTATGACAAACTTTACTTATTTGGGTTTGAAGCATAGGTCATGCACGAGGCTTCACTAAATGAACCTCTAACATATAACGTGTGTTCATGGTATATTATACAATACCCTTAATTTAGCTACACATTGGAAAATACCTCTAAAAATCACATTATTTAACCCCCTACCAATATGAACTCAATACACCTTCCCAATTAAAAAAACTCTTACTCTCACTACATATTGTAGGTATCCATTTTTTCGTTAACATTTTTTATACCTCTTTATATTTTTTCATTAATTTTGAGCTCCATATTTTATACCTACCAATATAAAAACCCTTTACCCTATTATGTAATTTTTCCTTGATATATATCCCCCAATATGAATGCATGTGGTATGGTTTTCATCCCCGAATGAAGCCCCCATGATGTCATGTTGGGTTTGGAATTATTTTGATAACAACGCGATAAGAAAATTGAAGGGTTTTTACTTTTGCAAATGTTTTCTTATGATATACATCGCAGAAGAGTAGTGGTGACGTTTTTTTTTTTGTAAATTGGGAGGATCTATTCACATTAATTATAAAACCAGAGTATACATGACAACCTCATGAGGCTGGTGGCTGGACCCATACATGAGTGCTATAACAGGCCCACCCCCAGGGATGGAATTTACATGGGAGAATATCTAAGGGGGTAAGACAAAAGATGAGAAACGACTACAATAAACCGAAGCACCATGGGTTCTGGAAAAAAGACCTGTAGGTCTCGCGTACCGTGTGAGATACATAAAAAAAACACAGCAAACAAGGAGGAGCTAAGAGAAGTCAAGGAAACGAGGGGGGTTGCACGTCCTCTTCATAATTGAGGTATTCATCCATGCTGATCGGGCGGTCCGGGGTGCCCTCCTCCAAGTTGAGGAAGTGGTGGTGGAGCGAAGATGGACCGACATCCTGAGCATCGACTTTTGCTTGAGCTTCCTCCTTGATCCTGGGCCCCTGCTAGTGACGCTTCACTAAGCTACGCTTCAACAGTTCGTAATGAGGGGAGGATCGATCGATGAAGCAGAGGTGGTGAACCTCCCTCACATAGGCCACAAATTTGTCAGACAACGCATCAATTTTCTTCTCTAGCTCCTTGTTGATGTTGCTCTGCTCCTGAATTGCAATGGCTAGCATTTTTTTGGTGTGCCAGTGCAAGTCAATTGCACGGCTGTACATATTTTCACAGCTTCTCGTGAGACCGAGGTCGAGAATCCAGCGGAAGGCGTTGTCCACCGTTTCCAAGGGGGTGGTTCTGCGGCGGGAGAGAGCCTCCGCTTCCAAACCAGACAAGTGCTCCTGTACCAGCGCCAGAATGCTGTCAGCGAAGATACAGGCGACATTTATTGCAGAGGTTTCAGCCCTTGTGACCGGCTGGCGGGAGGGGTTCCCCCAGTAGGCATGACAACCACGGCGAGGCTGGGTGGGGCGGATTACAGTGATGGGGGGCTATGGGAGGCGGCTTGAGATGGGGAATGGAGGGGAGGGCTGAGAGCAGCTGTCGGAAGCTACTGCGCATGGAAACAACAATGCCAAACAGGGGCGAGCTATGGGGGATGAAAGCCAAGCGAAAGGAATATAAGGTGGCTGGCCAGAGAGACGGAGGAACGAAGGAACGACTGGATCACATGCGGGGAGAGTTATTGGGAGCCGGCCGGGAGTAATTTCCGGGGGTGGAGACATACAGGGGTGTGCAAACCAAGGGAGAGCCATCGAAGCACTCAATCGTGAGAATGGGTGTGAGGTACCAGGTCGTAGTCGTGACGTTGCTTGGGGCTTACAAATTATATAATTATGTGTAGGCTTTTGTACCTAGAGGAATATGCATGTGTATACTAGGGATCTATAATTTGATCTTATTTTTTTTATATGACTTAAATGGATCAACAACATATGCTTAAATCCCTTTGTAAATCTGCCCATGTTTTCTCTTAAATTGAACACAAGAAAGAAAGAAAAAAGAGTTTTAGGATGTGGATAAATATGATATTGTGACTTTACTATCATTATTTGGTGTAGTAGAAATGACCATTCACAACATATATATGTGATTTAAATTTAGAATACAAATTGACATTTTTACAAGCACGTGTTATGATGGCTTATAAAATTACACCATTTATAAACTGAACTTTGTGGTGTGATCCAATTAACTTATGAATGAGTAATGCATTTCAATTTAAAAGCCCAAAAAGTTCAAAATAAATTATAATTAGTTCAGAGTTTATATCATTTGAGCATGGAATTTATTAGTGAGTTGGATGAAAATAGTAAGGCTAGGAGCAATTTTCTTACTACCAAGTTCATAAACCATATCTCATGGAAGCTACCATACTATTATCTTACCCCTAAACCCAAATACTCATCAAATACTCCTTCCCAAATGATCACTTAAGTGCATGGAGTATTATGAATATTTTATATTGTGATGAAGGATATTAATAGTTATGAATTCAAATAATTAGTCAAACTAAGGGTTTCCTAATTTACCAAAGAAAGAAAAATATTGATCATGGTGTAAGAAATGAGTTTTCTCCATTTCGAAATGATATTCCTAGTTAGACACATATTTCCTATCACAATGACAACTAATCGTAAGAAGTAAAGTTATTAAACTTAATCAAAGCTATCAAGACTAATGCTTTATGTCAAAAAAAAAAAAAAAAAAGGGTCATAATATCATTTAATGAAGTGAATTTAAATTAACACATAAAACCCCTAAAATTTCAACTTTATATATATATATTAGTTAAATAACATTTTTCTAAACTCTATACCATGTTGTGACCATGAGATACTTCAAAAGCACCATAAAATTTTTCACTACTACCAAAATTGATTTCATTAGCAAAACTGCAATAGCCTTAAATAAGACATGAATGCAATCTTACGAGGATTCATGTTAAATTAGTCACAATACCACATTGTCATGAGTTGTTAATGGTTATTAATTTTTATTTTTGATGAAATGCTGTTAATGATTTATCGAGGAGTCATCAATGAGATCAATGAGATATACTGATCTGGAATTATCAAATTGATGTAATATAAATTTATATCTTGAAATTCATACAATTTGTTGAGTCTGACAAAGTTTTTTTTAATTAGTTTTCTTGCTTTATCACATGTGCTCAATTCTTAATACGCTATGAAAGCCATGATTAGAAAAACTGATATTATGAAAGCATTTATAATAAAGTGGACTTGGAAGAAATATATGACAATGATCCATGGTAATTGTTGGACATAGGGAAAAAAAGGAGACTTTGCTGCAGATTTGGATCAACACAACACATCTGAACTGCGATCAAAAGCCCAGCTACATCATGGAGGAAAATAAGCAATACATCTATGCAACAAAGATGAAAACATTCTTTCATTCATTGATGGATGAGAAAAGTCTGGTTCCCCTATGTTTCCTGTATCTTCAGCACAAATATCAACTCAGAAGGTGTGATTCCCCTATGTTTCCTGGACCTTTCGCACAAATATAAACTCAAAAGATATATATAGGCTTTGTCTCGGTCGCTCTGCTTGACGTGGTACTCGTGCTGCGGTCTGTACAAGCAATCTACTCAGCCCATGGCTGGGATTGGTTTCTACTCATGAGGAGGTCAGGTTGCATATGAATCTGGCCACAGATGTATGGAGGCCATGCACACGATAGAGTAAAATTCATGGAGGATAGATTTGTACTTTGCATTTCTGTAGTAGCAAATAAGTCACAGTAACGCCTGAGGCGACGGTTGACATGGAGAGCACAATAGCTGCGACAAACCTTCTTCGTGACAGGGGCCTTCTCTGGCTTTGGAAACCTTCGTCACATTTGTCCCCATGTTCATTTTTATTGTAAACCGGAAAACCGAACTAAATTTACATTCTTAACTAATCGAATCCAAGTCACAAGAGTTTAATGTAATGTAAATCTAAGTTGTACAAAATTTAACAATACATAAAACTAAAGTTGAATATCTGATATTTTAATAAGCGAAGAAACTATAAAGGAGATATGGAGAGATTGAAATGGCTTTACGTTATTTATTAGATTTTTTAAAAATGGTTTTTTGGTATTTTTTCTGGTTAAAGTTGTCTATAATTTAGTAAGGATTCTTTGAATCAAAGTTTGAATTGTGAACTTTTCACTATTTAAGTGTTTTGGGGATTTTTCACTAAAATTCATATATGCAAATTGTCCTCATTGTGAGTTATGATAAGTTTTTCCAATATATATATATATATATATATTTACTAATTTTATATTAAAAGCAAATTTATTATGTTGAAAAGTATTTCATAATTTAATATAGAAAATATGTTTTTATTTAATGTTGTAATAAAAAAAATGATGATATGATGATGATGATTAACATCCATTAAGACCAATATGGTTTATGGGGCTTTAAGAAAGTAAGAGATTAATTGGCACTCTTTAATACTTTATTTCTATGATCCAAAAGAAGGGAGAGAAGCCTTCCTAGATCACTATAGTTTTGTTGACTTAACAATTCAAGAAGGTTGGTGGTGTGGAAAAAGATTGGAAATGAGATCGGATGTAAGTAAGAGTTGGCAATTCAGGAGAAAGTGTTTCATCTTCAACCCTCTTAGTATTGCAAATGTGACATACTCTTTATCCCAAGATGTTTTGGGAATATACCAACACCTAGTTTCACTTCGAAGCTCATGAGAATTATTTATTGTCTTTCCAGTGTTCATTTTCTTCTTAGCATTGGTCAAGACAAAACGATAATTCTAGTTTTAAAGATTGGGTTTTATCACCTCCTTATAATGCCTTAGCTTTATTTTCCCCTCTATCTCCTTATCATCCCACAACTTATCCTTAAATTTGGAAAATTAGTATTTTTAATATTATTCTTATTTTCCAAGATGATCTCCTCCTTTATCTCCCAATACTTGAGCCAAAACTAGGCGTCTTTCTGTTAGCTTTGTTTGAGTCGGAGGTGGGGGCTTTGGATAGAGTTAGAAGAAATTTTGGGGAACCTCTTGGCTTCCATGTTGTAGAGATTTTTCTTATACATCAAATACCTAAACATAGCCATGCTTTCAATGGGGGAAGGTTGGCTTCAATCAAGAGGACAGGGTAGGGAGTATTTCCTTTAATCTTGAGGTTGTAGGTTATACATTATTTTTGGATCAGCTCGATCTTCCTCCAAGATTATCTAGATATACTACAACACCAAACCGCACATCCATATAAAATAACATGGGTGACGAGAGTCTTAAAGAGGGACAATTTTTTACTCCATACCCAAAGATCATTCAACTTACGATAATTTTCAAGCTCATAATAAGCTTTCCTCCATACCCAAAGATCAATCGACTTAAGATAGTTTTCAATCACATAATAAGCTTTCCAGCCTCCTATTATCCCTTTCTCGATGATATAATTATAGTTGAGTTGATGATGAATATAAATACCTAAATATTTGTATGAAAAAACCTTCCCCGAGTAATTGTTACCATAACTGAAATTATCAAAGTTAATCCTTTTAGATTTATCATGACTTTACTCTTTAATATAAATTTGTAATATTTATATTAAAAATTTTAAAACTATAAGTACGCTTTAATGTAAAAATAATTAAAAAAATATTTCAATATTGGTTATAAATTAAATATTTCAATGCCTATCATAATTTTACATCAACTTTATATGGAGAGATAAAGTAATGGAAGGTAAAAGGATTTCTAATTTAGTTTATAACACACTTTTGTTTTTTAAGTTTGCCAAAGATTTATAACTCCTTCACTACTTAATATGAAGTTGACAAGTTAGCCCCAAGAGTTAGCTAAATTGGTCGAGTCCCCATCGTTTTAAAGCACTTTTTTCTCTTGAGAGGTTACGAGTTCAATTATCTCGACACTCTCGAGGTCAGGCTCTATGGTTGAGCTGGGAGGAAGTGGTCCCTTCAGGTGGATATTCTAGGAGGAAGTGGTCCCTTCAGGTGGATAATCTTGGTACAAATATTTCATGGTGTGGTCCCTTCAAGTGGATATTCTGGCAGGAAGTGGTCCCTTCAGGTGGATATTCCTAGTACGAATATTTAGTGGATGTAGTGTTCACCAATTGCTAGGTTCAGTGAACCAAATAGGAAAAAATATGAAGTTGACAAGTGGAATTTAAAATAATATTGATATTACAACACAAATTAAAAGAGATGTATAACTTATTCCTTGGTCAACACATTATATATATATATATATATATATATAATCAAGCGTCGACAGGGATCAAATTTCAAGATGAAAATATATTTTTGAGTGCAAAATTTGAGGAAATGTTTGCACCTAAATAGATTTGATTCCTCTCAAATCTTGGTAGATATGGAGTTAAGATATATTTATTGTCGTTTTGAACAACACACTAATAAAATGTTTCAACTATAAGAAATTTTTAATTTTCACTTGTTTGTATAATATATATATATAATTTTTTTTGTTATTGATATTTTATAAATGTTACATATGTATCTCTACATTGAATTATTTTCGCAATTAATACTTTTTAAAATGTTGCATGCCAACTCCATATTCAACATTGAAGAAATAACAAATCTCTATCATACCTAAGAAATTATTCAGGGAATAAGAAAACACTCTCTATATATATGTATGTGTTTGTGAGAAAGATATTAAAATATTTTAAAGCAACATTAAAATTTCTTTTATTATTAATATGTTTTAAATATTATATATGAACTCTGTTAGTGTCAGTCTAGTCATACTGCCATCAGTGATCAAAACTACTCTTTTGCATTTGCATATTAGGTGTCTCATACCGAATAAGCGCTAGGTCATGGATTCATTGATGGTAGTAATTTTTTATTAGTTTTCCCTCATGAGGTACTTGCTGATTTTCCTTCCTATGGTCTTTAGTCATTAGTCACTTTCATTCTCAAAATCATATCAGTAGGTCATAGGATGGGTCTTATTAGTTTCTAGGGTCTCACCATGGTCAAATTAATGAGTCAAATGTCAATAATATCAGCAAGATTATGAGGAAGTCAATAAATTCAAAGTCACAGCACCAGGAAGATCAAAAAGATATTTTATTCAGCTTGATGTAATTTTCACCTCAAAACTGTGTTTTGAGGTGAAAACATGATATTTTGCCTTTATTATTATTCATTATGTAATTCTATATCATCATGTGTAATAAGTCACAATTCAGAAGCTGTTATCTCCACAAAGTGATGTCCCTGCCTTCAGAGAAGTTTTTCACAGCATATTCAGTGTCAAATCATCTTCCAAGCAGATCCATCAGAAAGAGCCCGGAAAGAGCTTTCCAACGGTATACTACACTCTCAAAACTGACTTCTGGATTGAAATTTATGCTTAAGTGAAGTAAAAGTCCTTATACCTTCATATACCCCCTATTTCCCATTTTTCCCCTTAAAACTTTGTATTATTAAAGTTTTAATATTTCCCTTAAAAATTCCCTTTTCCCCTTTTCGATGATAAAATCGCATTATAAATACAAATGTGATTATGCCAAACCACTTCCCCTCCATTCTCGTTGAAAAAACCTTATGGTAAACATTTCAAAAGTCCGTATATCTATATATATATCCCCCCCGCCATTCCCAAACACTTCCCCTTCATGCCTTTAAAACTTATATCGAAAGTCCAAAACTTTATATTATATATAATCCCGCCGCAATCACAACCCTTCCCTTCTCTCTGATCTCAATGTTTATTTGAAGTGCCATGATCACTCCAATCGCAAATATCTCCGATGCGATTGATCGCATCGCAAGTCTTGCGCCCCTCCTCTGATCGCAAGATCCTCCGATCGCATCTCCCTCCGATTACCCGATCGCACCCCTCCTTCGATCCTCCGATCGCACCCCTCCCTCTGACTACCCGATCGCAACTCTTCTTTCGATCTCCCGATCTGCTCTCTCGATGGCAAACCTCCGATTGATTTCCCCACCGTTGATCTCTCCTCACTGATCCGACGGCTCAAATTCAATCGGGCCAATCGCATCGGCGTTTCACATATGTTGCATTCCTCCTCCCCTCCGATATTGCGATTGCGATTGACCCCGGGCCCACCATACGGTACTTCCGTCCATTTATAATATAAAGGGCCTTCCCCTTTGTAAACTTGAAATTTGTTATATTTCGTTTTTTGCAAAGGTTTTTTCCATCCCCCTTCCCAAATCGCATCGACCCAATTTTGTTATGCGATGCGCCCCTCCACAATCTTCCGATTGCGATTATGCGAGTCCAATCATTTAAAACCCTCCTCCATTCATTACAAAACCCCTTTCTCCTTTGTAAAGGTTAAAATTCATCCATTCTGTTTATTACAAAGGCCTTCCTCCCCATCGCATCGCAATATTTGTAATATGTTACTCCCTTCTCCCGATTCCGATTCCGATCACGACGGCGCCATGTTACAATGTGTATATCTCTCCGCCCCGTCTGTTGCGATTGCGATTTTTATATGATATCCGCCTCCTTCCCTTCCTTTTTCCCATTTAAAATTAATTTTTCCCTTCACTAAAGGCAAAATTTCATTTCAAAGGCATGTTATTTGAAAAGTCAGTTTTCTTCAAAATCAAAAATAGGAAAGCAGAGCAACAGTCAAAGGGCCGAGAGCTTATTCAAAACAAATATTGTTACAGCAGCAGCAAAATAGGAAATTTGTTCATCGGATTACCTATTTTCTTTCATACAGCCTAACAACAAAATCTCCAAGTGGTCAAACGCAATGCTGTCTCTTATTTTTAGGGGCAGATTGTTATGTTTCTTTCTATGATTGTATTTCAGTTCTTCAGCTGTTAGAACAACTCCTCTTTTCATGGATATGTGTTCCCAAATTTGAGCCTATCTATTATAATTGTAAATCATTTGTAAGAAGTCTGAGTCTGAAATCTATAACTCAGAAAGTAGGGGAAAAGTGTGGAAGAACGTCTCTGCGCTACATTGTACAGTTTGACAGGAATTAATAAGAGATGCAGCTCTGATTTTTGGGATCCATGTGGTATGAGATTTAGCATTAGTTTTTCTCCTTTGTTTCATATGTGAATTGTTATGTGTTCCATTCATCCATAAACATTTCCTTTTGAATGCTTTCAAGATAGAAAGGTAGAATCCATCTCTATATGCTTTGCCTTGGGAAATCATTCATGCTCTGTGTTTTTCTTCTGTTTGAAAGGGATCCATTTGTTGTGCCCTTTTCAGCTCCTCACCAGTCTTTCCATCCCATCCTCATTAAATTTTAATTGCTAATTTTCCTGCCTATCTTGCCCCATGAAATACCCTGTGTCCTGATTTAATTCCCGGTTTCAACTGTCCCTTTTATCCCACACATCCCTGAAAATTCATTCATTTTATTAAAACCTTTTTCCCATCATTTTATCTAGCCTAATATCAGTCCATTTATTGTATTTTATTGAATATTATTTTACGGAGAGAGCCCTCTCCTGTCCTTGTAGGGCTAGCTACAAGGCTGAGCGTGGTGTAGTTGTTACCCTGTTTTGCCTTTGCAGCATGGGGTCCAATTCAGGTGCTAACAAACTCCATATTAAGGAGTAAATTACACGTCTCACTTACCATGGAAAGTAAAAATATAAGTAAATTTTTAATTTAAAATATTATAGTTTGTCACTAATATAAAGTTGATAAAATTTATGTTATTTATAATTAATGGTAAAAATATTTTTTTGTTATTAATATATTTATGTTTTAAATGTTACATGTCAATCTAACATAAGATGAATTATGCATCATGTAGTACAATATTATTTTTACATGTCATTGGTAACGTACATGCCATTTGTCAACTCCATATTAATTAGTGAAGGAATTACATATCTTTCTCCTACTAAAAAGTAATTTTTTTTTTTTTTACTACTTTATCTCTCTATATAATGTTTGATGTAGAATTAAAGTGGAAATTGAAGTATTTTATTATGTTGTAAGGCATTCCCCTTTGAAAACAACTCCCCCAGTCGCCACTCTACATCGTTTGGGACCATCGATCTTGTGTTAGACGATTGAAACATTATCAACCATTTGATGCGAATTTTGGTTGGTTAGGGTGAGTTTAGGTTAGTTAGGGTTATGTTAATTGCCTACATATTTCAAGTTCAGAGAAATGGTTGACATATAAAATTTTGGATCTCAATAGACTGTGACAAAAATCCATGGGTAGTTAAAGAAGTGTCATACTCGATTCCAATGAATGAATTTGTTTTCCCAAAGGGGGTTGTCCGAAGGGGCAAGAGGTAGCCTATAGGGGTAAGAGCTCAGAAGATGCTGTGAAGAGTTGTTAAGCCAAGATAACCCGGAGGCGACGTAGATCCTAATGGATTGGAGCCAGACCAGAGGAATCACCCTCCATAAATTTCACAATCACGTTCTGAATATGGTCTTCTTTATTCGGGGTTAGAATCAGCGAAATGACTAATACCGCCCCTCATAAACATAAGTGTCATAATCTTCCGACAAAGAAGAAATATAGGGTCATGACTTGACTTTCAGGTGCATATTCTTATTCATCAGAGGCGGGTGCCCGAATAAGGTGAAGAGTAGGCAACCCTTTACTCCTTAGAAGTAGAAACAATTGCAGAAGAAGAACCTGAACATGCTAAAAAAGTCCTTGGAAGGGGAATCAGCTGATAAAAAACATTTTATTTATCTAGGAGATAGAAGTGGAGATTTATTCCCATCTTTGAAGTTGAGGGAAGTTGAGGGATGCAGATCATATTTTACCCAGAAAATAGTAAGTGAGACCATTAAACCAAATTCTTGTTGCCCCATGTTTATTTCCGCGATGATAAGGTTGGACAAATTCAGGTGTGGTGTTGATTAAATGAATAAATCTTCTCTCTTTTTAGAGAATGTAACTTTAGAGATGATTGTGTCAAATTATTTCGAGGTAGTCCCACGTCCATCATTATGTATTGGAACAAAAAATGAACTCCACAAGCATATGGAATACTCCCCTGCAAGGGAAAACTGACATGACAACTCAACAGGAAATATATAGGTACGAGATAAATATGAGGAATTAAAAATCGAAGAGGATATTGAAATGAAAAAAGCATCTCATGCTTCAGATATTGTAACTTTAGAGATTAATGTCTCGAAGTGTTTAGAAGGAATCCCACGGACATCGATATGCATTGAAAGACAAGATGAATGACACAAGCAATAGATGGAAGACTCACCTGTAATGGAAATATGTGATAGCTCAAAAAACCTTAAACATGTACAAGATAAATGTGAGAAACTGTGTGGAAATGTGGGAGGAATGTGAGGAAAAGTTTCAAGACATGTAGTCGAGGATTAATGAAATGTTGGATAACAAGATAAAGGAGTTAAAGGAAACTCGTGTTATCCAGGACAAATGTTTTAACAAAAGGAGATTGTTCTTTGGAGATGAGTCTTCTGGTAGAAATGGCGGTCATGAAATCCATCTTTTAATGGAAAAAAATCTAAAATATAGGTCCAGGAAGTTGCAACTCATGCAGTAACTCTACAAGATTGAAGAGGAGGAGCTTGAGACCACACTTTTAATGAGCCAACTAAAAGAGCTTAGGAGTCACAATTTGTTGTAAAGATGAACTATAATTATTGAAATGCAACTTGTTCTGTAATAATTTTTTGCATTGTCTTCGATTCCTTTGTACATAAATGATAAGGGAAATCAAAGTTAGGGTTCTCCATGGGGTGAGGGGTGATATCATGACTCTCTCTCCTCCTTTTTAGTTTATGAGATTTCATTGAAGAATTATTATTTTATTGTAATAAAAATTTATTTGGTTGTTTTGATTTTGTAGATGTGATCTTCGAATCGTGAGGGATGCTAATATGTTCTTCATAAAGACTATTCTTCAAGCCCAATACCTATTCCAATACATCACTGAGATTAATACAAATCCAACATTTGTTAATGAGAAGGGGAGATTGAGGATTCAACATTTTCATTCGTTTACTGAAGATACTCATGGTTGTCACATATTCCCTCCTAATATGTGTAAGTTATTCATTCTTCTCTATTGTTACACATTAGCAAACACCCATCTAAATTGGGGTCTTATATACTTAGTGCTCTACAATAACAATGCATTTTTTGATATGTATATTTGGATCTATAAATTTGATCTGGATTTATGTAAGAACACAATGAAATACATAAATACACATAAAAACAAAGATGCAACAGAAATAAAACTTCATTTCATTAATAACAAATAACTTAAATATGCTTACAGACAGAATGGAAATAAACTAGCTTGGGCGTTGGTAGCTTATCTCTGAGAAGGGATGTGGCAGCTACAGGCCTCTGAACTATGTTACAATGAGGCTTGAGGGCCTATTTATTATTCATTAACAATGGATAACCCTAAAAATCCAAAAAACTAACCCTAGGAGATGAAGCGCCAAAGCTATGGGCCCTGTTTGGGTAAATTGGTACATCAATCTTCCTGGGACGTAACTTTGGCATACGATCTCTATTTGACACACACAATACCTTGTTAGAAATATATATATGAGGAATACAACTTTTGATGTGAGAAACATCGAAGGAAATTCCATGTTGCTCCTGATTTTGTCAAAAAATGTCGCTTAGGGCCTCAAAATGGCTTCGAAAGTTCAAGACCTAAAAAACTACTAAAAATAGTACATTGTGCTAAAATTAAGGAAATTGAAAAAACTGAAGAAACAATGGTGGAGCCCCAAGTGGAATAGGTGGGTGGCCACCAATATCCACCTGGATCATTCCTCCCTCATTCGGAAGCAATGATCCCCATTGTGTTGAGTTCCTCCATGAGATGAGGAAACTTCTGCTGAACTAATTGATCCCTGATGAACCATTTGCCTTGGTGCAGGAGTTGGCCAACTTTGACAACCCAATACAGTTGGATCTTCTGTTGGAAAGTGTTCTCGATTTTCATGTCCATGATACGATCCGTGGTGGCCTGTTCCATGCAGTCTGGGTTTAACTCTATTGATGTGAGGTGTTCTACAATGTCAGAGGTGTTTAGTAGAGGTGGAAAGTAGGATTGAATGTTGTCCATATTGAACACTGGGTGCAAACCAAGGAATGGTGGAATATTGAGCTTGAAGGTATTGGACCCTACATCCTTGGTGATGGCGTACGACCCATACGGAGCGGGCGAAGCTTGTGGTGGTGTCTAACGAGGCGTTCCTTCTGCAAATATAGCCACACTTTGTCGCCCACCTAGAAGTTGTGTGGCACCCGATGTTGATCATGTTGTTGCTTGTTATTAGCATTGGCTCTGTCCAATATGCCATGAACTTGTTGGCGAATGTTCTTAATGTACTCAATGAAGTTGTTCACCTTGTTAGCTTCAGACTAGATATGATCTGAATCGGCTCGAGTAGCCGCAAATGACATGGCTACATCAATGGGACATAGTGGTTGCAATCCCAAGTCCACCTGAAAGGGGTTGTGGCCGGTTGAGCTATGGAGAGCCCGATTATAATTGTTTTTTACATAGGAAAGACTCTCATCCCATGTGCTTGGATGCTTTGAATTGTACATGCACAGAATGTGTACGATCATCCTGTTGATGACCTCTGCCTGGCCATCAGTTTGGGGATGGAAAGCTGTGGACTTGGTGAGCTTGGTGTCCAGCATTGACCAGAGGTTGGACTAAAATGTGCTGAGGAACCTATTGTCTCGATCTGAAATGATAGACTGTGGGATCCCAAAGTGCACCCACACTCATTCAAAGAAGATTTTAATAGTGGCTTCTGTTGTGATATTCTTCTTGCAAGCCGCCATAATGGCCATCTTTGAGAATCTATCGACGACCATGAAAACACAGTAATTTCCATGATTAGTAGAAGGAAGGACCGACATGTAATCCATGGATATGGATTTGAAAGGTCGACGAGAGGTAGGTAGCGGAGTATAAACGCCTTGCTTCTTGATAGTCGGTTTGGCAATAACGCAAGTAGTGTAGGATCTGACGTACCTCCTGACATCCTGTCGAAGGTTTGGCCAATAGAAATACTTCTGTAGTACTGCTACTATTTTCTCGACCCCAAAATTCCCAGTGACCCAAATGTAGTGTGCTTCCAAAATCATCTTGGCACGCTCACTTGAAGGAACACAAAGGTGTCCAAGGTGACATAGTAGTGCGTCTTGGAGGTGAAAATTTGGAACTTGCATACCCTCTAAGAGTGTCTTGTATGTGTGGTCGAATTCTGGATTGCTCTTGTAGATAAGAGGCCAATCATAAGTCTCATGCCCACAAGAGTTGAGAACGGTGGTTAGCACCATGATTGGTGGTCAGGTGAGGCAGTATGCAACATTATTGGTGCTGCCCTTCTTGTAATCTATGTTCAAATGAAACTATTGCATATATGTGGACCACTTCTGATGGTGATCGTTCTGCAACTTTCCTTGTGTCTGTATGAACTGCAGAGGTCGGTGGTCTATGTGGATGACCGTTTCCTTCTCCAAAATGTAATTCTTCCCTTGTCAGAAAGCCTGCACAATGGAATACATTTCTTTTTCATAATTAGGATATTTGCAGATTTTGTCGGACAATGTCTCACTTTGATATGCCACTAGATTCCCCTGTTGAGTAAGAACTACCCCAATAGCATAGTCAGAGGCATATGTCTCGATCTCAAGTGGTTGTTGCAAGTCTGGTAATGTGAGCACTAGGGTAGAGCAGAAGCGATGTTTCAATTCTAGGAACGCCTTCTGTTGAGATTACGAACAAAATAATTTTCTTTCTCTCCTCCCTTGGTGACTTGAGAGAATCCCAACACGAACCTACGGTAGAAATTAGCAAGACCCAGAAAGCTACAAAGCACTGTTAGAGTGGTTGGGGTTGGCCAATCCCGAAGGACTTGGATCTTTGTTGGATCCACATGTACGCCCCGTTCATCAATAATTTATCCCAGATACTGAACCTCGGTCATGCCAAAAGTGAACTTCTCCAAATCGGCACACAACTTGTGTTGCCGCAATGTTTGGAGGATCTGTCGGATGTGGTGGAGGTGCTCTTCCAAAGTCTGGGTGAAGATCAGGATGTCATCCAAGTACACTACTAAAAATGAGTTGGTGAATGGTCGCAGGATGTCTTCCATCAGCCTCATGAAGGTTGCAAGAGAATTTGTCAACCCGAAAGGCATGACCAGCCATTCGAAAATGCTCTCCTTGGCTTTGAAGGCAGTCTTCAACACATCGAAGGGTTCTATTGGTACCTACTGATACCCGGACTTCAAGTTGATCTTGCTGGAATATTTCGCCCCTTTGAGTTGGTCTAGAAGGTCATCGATCTGTGGGATCGGGTACCTATTCCAGACAATGATCTTGTTCAATGCCCAATGGTCAATACAGATTCTCCAAGTCCCATCCTTCTTCTAGACCAACACGATCGGGCTCCCACAGGGTGATGAACTCGGCCGAATGTGACCTTTCTGCAGCAGCTCCTGAATTTTCCTCTTGATTTCATCGTTCTCCAGAACAGGGAACTGATAGATCGATCCATTGGGCAGCAACGCACCTAGGGTCAGATCGATGGGGTGCTTGACCTGACAGTGTAGAGGCACCCTTGTGGGTGAGGTGAATATGTCCCCGTGCTCCTCCATGACCTTTTTCATTTGTTGTTGTCATTCATAGGAGCCCTGTTTGGAGGCTGTGGCCATAGTCTTCTTCTTGCCTTAAGGGTGGATCATTAGGAAAACAAATTTCTTGGTTTTGGAAATGAGCTTACTGCATTGTTTTGCAGTAACCAAATAGATAGCGGCAAGCGATGGTACCTTTAGTATCCTGTACAACTTATTTCCCAAAGTAACAATAACTGTGCGAGGTCGGGACTCATACACCGCATGTCGCTTCCACAAGTATGGTTGGCCTAACAATACATCACAAACATCAAGAGGAGCAATGTCACATAATACCTCATCAGTGAAGGGCTTGCTACTGTAGGGAAGGCGACACTGATAGCTGACGCGGAGATCTCGTCCTTGGTGAAGCCACCCGATGGTGTACATATGTGGGTGTGCTATCGTCGGCAAGCCCAAATGCTTCACGAACTCTGTTGAAATGAGGTTCTTTTGGCTCCCACTATCGGCAATGAATTGTAGTGGGGAACCCTTTATTCACATCTAGGAGTGGAAGAGACACTCCTCCTCTGGATCTTTCAGTTCCTCCTTCTGGATCTTCGTGGTGGTAATGATGGCATTGGGATCCGTATCGATAATATGCTTACTTATGTCATTCCCCTTATCGGGTTCTGATTCAGAGTCGGAGCATGCATATGATTCATAAGCCTTCATCTCAGCAATCCATGACTGCTTGGCCCGACACTCACTTGTGTTGTGAGTGTAGCTCTTATGCAACTCACACCACTTTCCATTGTCCTTATTCGGATTCACGATGTTGTTAGTTTCTTGCGACCTTGGCAGATTGACTTGGGTCGTCATGCCTTGGATTTGTCCTTTGTTCTGCAGTTTGGGGCACATTTCCCTTGATTTTGATTCGCAGATCCAAAGTCTCGCTTATTCTGTTTGAATTTATGCTCAATATTGGCAGCATACCAGTATGGTGTACCAAGGGAGGAGATGTTGAGGAACTCCATTTCCTCCTCAATGTATATGTGCAGACAACTGCAGTACCATTAGGGGAATTTTGAGGTCTAAAATGGGCCTCCTAAGAAAAATGTACAACCAAAATAAACTTTATAAGAACCAATAGGATTCAAGATAATGATGTCAACCATGGGGGATGATTCACCATTTTTTAAGTAAAAGGGTAAAAAGATTAAAAATTAATAAAATAATAAAGCTACTTTTTCAACTCGTATTTTCAACTTATCTCCCAAATTTTTTACTCAAATTTCGAGAGGGGGTACTCATTGGATGAAAAATTTAATTACTCATCCAATGAGTACCCATATTGCATACTTTCGATGGACCCTGCTATGTGAAAAATGAGAAATACATGAAAACACGTGATTGCAATCACGTTTTTCATGTATTTCTCATTTTTGTGTAGCAGAGTCCATCAAAAGTATGCAACATGGGTACTCCTTGGATGAGTAATTAAATTTTTCATTCAACGAGTACTCTTGCTTGAAATTTGAGTAAAAACTTTGGGAGATAAGTTGAAAATACGAGTTAAAAAAGTAGTTTTTCTTCTTTCCCTCTAAAATTTGATGATGTCATCAAATCTTATTTTATGATTTCCACTATTATTTTATAATTTCCTTAGGAGGCCCATTTTAGAACTCAAAATTCCCTTAATGTTCAACACCAAATGTTTCTCCAAATATTTGATACCTAAATTTGTGCATAGGGTATGGAACAGATTTGTCAGCTTATGCACATCTTGATCCCTTTGCTACCACAGCATAGTCCATTGTATGTACTTGTCCTCATAGCTCCCCATGGGGTAATATTGTTCCTTGATGGCATCTCAGAAATAATTCCAAGTGGGTACGATAGAGAATAGAGAGGGTCCCCCGTCGTCCTTTCTCTCACAGTAGGTTTCCCACCAATCCTTGACATGGGGGACGACTTTGAGGAGTGAAAAAATAATCTTCTCCCAGTCGGAAAAGTCATGAAACGAGAAATATCCTTCTAATAGATTCAACCATTTATCTACGACATCTGCATCTATTTGGCCCTCAAATATGGGAATGTAAAAGTTTACTTGTACCTTAAAAGGAGTGGCACCTCCAGAGTGACTGTTGGATGTAGATGCGCCGTCGGTGGGCAGTCGTTGAAGGATCTTGGCAAAGTTATCCATCATCGCGTTCCTTTATTTCTCGAGGGCCTACTCGAGCAATATTTTGATAGGATCTCCTGCTCCATCATCTTTCTTTTCTTCCCCCATGGGTGGGCATCGGGGTTTGCGAGGTTGATCTTGCAGAGGTTCAACCAGATCGGGCATTAACTCTTTATGCCCCAACCTCGTTGGGGACATTCAAAGAAGGATCGAGAAAGAGAAAACCACTATGATACCACTGATTTGGATTTATGCGGGAACACAATGAAATACAGAAATACATATAAAAATAGAGATGCATCAGAAATAAAACTTCATTTCATTAATAAAAAATAGCTGAAATATGCTTACAGACAAAATGGAAATAAATGGATAGGGCATAGGTAGCTTATCTCTAAGAAGAGATGTGGCAGCTACAAACCTCTAAACTGTGTTACAATGAGGCTCGAGGGCCTATTTATTATTGAGAAATAATGGATAAGCCTAAACATCCAAAAACCTAACCCTAAGAGATGAAGCACCAAAGCTATGGGCCCCGTTTGGGTAAATTGGTACATCAAACTTCTCGGGGACGTAACTTTGCCATACAATCTTCGTTTGATGCTCACAATACCTCATTAGAAAGATCTATCCAAGGAATACAACTTTTTATGTGAGAAACATCAAAGAAAATTCCATGTTGCTCCCAGATATTCAATACAGAGTCTCCAAGTCCCATCCTTCTTCTGCACTAACACGATCGGGCTCCCACAGGGCGATGAACTCGGCCGAATGTGACCTTTCTGCAGCAGCTCCTGAATCTTCCTCTTGATTTCATTGTTCTCCAGAATAGAGCGCTGATAGATTGGTCCATTAGACAACGACGTACTTGGGGTCAGATCAATGGGGTGCTTGACCTGAGAGTGCAGAGGCACTCCTATGGGTGAGGTGAAGATGTCCCTGTACTCCTCCACGACCTTGTCCGTTTGTTGTTTTCGTGCGGAGGATCCCTGTTTGGAGATCGTGGCCATAGTCTTCTTCTTGCCCTGGGGGCGAATCATCAGGAAAACAAATTTTCCAGTTTTGGAAATGAGCTTACTGCATTGTTTTGCAGTAACCAAAGAGATAGTTGCAGGCGGTGGTACCTCAAGTATCTTGTACAACTTATTGCCCAAAGTAACAATAAAAACATGAGGTCGGGACTCATACACAGCATGTCGCTTCCACAAGTATGGTTGGCCTAATAATACATCACAAACATCAAGAGGAGCAATGTCACATAATACCTCATCTGTGAAGGGCTTGATGTTGTAGGGGAGGCAGCACTACTGGCTGACGCGGAGATCCTGTCCTTGGTGAAGCTGCCTGATGGTGTACAGTTGTGGGTGTGTTGTGGTCGGCAAGCCCAAACACTTCACAACCTCTGCTAAAATGAGTTTCTTTTGGCTCCCACTGTCGAAAATAAACTGTAGCGGGGAAACCTTTACCCACATCTGAGAGTGGAAGAGACGCTCCTCCTCCTCTGGATCTTCCGATTCCTCCTTTTGGATCTTTATAGTGGCAATAGTGGCGTTGGGATCTGCATCAATAATATGCTTCCCTTTTTCATTCCCCTTGTCGGGTTATGATTCAGAGTCGGAGCATGCATCTAATTCATAAGCCCTCATCTCAACCACCAGTGACTGCTTGGCCCAACACTCACTTGTGTTGTGAGTGGAGCTCTTATGGAACTCACACCACTTTCCCGTGTCCTTCTTCGGCTTCGTGGTGTTGATATTTTCTTGTGGGT
Organism: Pinus albicaulis; assembly: GCA_034641835.2. NCBI lineage: Eukaryota > Viridiplantae > Streptophyta > Pinopsida > Pinales > Pinaceae > Pinus > Pinus albicaulis. The sequence continues at coordinate 787,155,488 of CM076576.1, forward strand.
TTGGTAGGTTATCTTGGGACGCCATTCCTTGGCTTTGCCCTTTGTTCTGCGGTTTGGGGGCACCTTTCCCTTGCTTTTGATTCGCAGATCCAAAGTCTCGCTTCTTCTGTTTTAATTTCTGTTCAATCTTGGCAACATACCGGTATGTCGTACTAAGCAAGAAAATGTCGAGGAACTCCATTTTCTCCTGAATGAATCTATGCAGAAAACTGCGGTACTTCAACACCAAATGTTTCTCTGAATCTTTGATACCCAACTTTGTGTGTAGGGTATGGAACAGATTCGTCAGCTCATGTACATCTTAATCCCTTTTTTTACGTAGCGTAGTCCATTGTATGTACTTGTCCCCATAGCTCCCCATGAGATAATATTTTTCCTTGATGGCATCTCAGAAAGAATTCCAAGTGGGTACGATCGAGAACATAGAGGGTTCCCACTAGTGCTTTTTCTCACAGTAGGTTTCCCACCAGTCCTTGACATGGGGGGTAGCTTTGAGGAGTAGGTTTCCCACCAGTCCTTGACATGGGGGGTAGCTTTGAGGAGTAGGTTTCCCACCAGTGTTCATTCTCACCTTGAAAGTTGCAAGAATTCATGCCCTAATTGAAACGACACTAAATTTGAAAGATATAATAAAAATGCAAGCTAGAAGTGCCCTATTAATACAAAGGGATAACCTTCCTACCTACCCTAACTGAGATAAATTTTGATTGAATAGGAAACATGATATTGCCAATGGAGTTGATCCAACAACTTGTTAAATGTATGGGACTAAATCATGCATTTGATTTCCAGGGAAACATGCACATGAAGAGAAAAAGTGTAGAATTAATGGAAAATCCATACATGCCACTTATGAAAACTACACCGAAAGGTAAAAAAATACTTAAGGCCTTAACTTAATTTGAATCCAAAAATGACAAAACAGGATTAGTGAAAACACGAGTGGTGTGGGTGAACAACATAAATAAAAAGTGAATATACCTTTCCCCAAGATGCCTTTGTCACCAATGTATGAAAACATGTTTTCCTTTCCCTTTATACATGCAAGTGAATGCATTATAGGTATGGTGTTTTCCCATAATAGGATAAGCCTACTTAAATATATCATTCATGGAGTGAATGTTTCCTTGACCTAGAACCTCATAGAAACTTATTTCTGAATTTGATGTTGGGATGGGATTGTAAAGATAACAACCTCTTCATTCCTACAAACTAGATTCCTTCCTTGAGTTAGGACACAGAGTATTGAATCAAAGTTGTAGTTTCTAACTTCTTGTATTGGTTCATCAATCTTGAAATTCAGACATTGCATGTCTTCATTGCTTCATGTTTGAATAATTTTCATCATATCGTACAATAGGAAATTAAGAATTATGATTATTATTACTTTATGGATCTGTTAAGTTACTTTTAAGTTTGCATGGTTTAGTGTGAAATTATTCTAGTGTGCCCCTAGGCCTAGGTGAAGGAATGCCAAGGACTGAGAACCCTAGTTTTTAAATGGTATTGTTTCTTATACCCAAAAACCCCTCAACATCACCACTTATTAGTTCTTAACAATAGTGTTGTAAATAATTTGAGAATTGATATAGCAAAATCTCGCACTTCTCAAGATAAAGTCCTAAAGCTAAAGTGTGATACCATGTGTAATTCAATAGCCCCATTGTCACCTCACCAACCTCTTTTCACTTCGGGCTAGCTCTCCTCCAACTCAAGGGGGGTTCTCCTTAGTAGATGTTAGGGATCTAATGGCCCAACCAAACCAAGTCAAGAGCCCCCTAACTCTCTATGTTTACTACTATCAATCAAAATATTGAAAAATAGGGTCAGACATGCATCCTGAAGATAAAATTGCCAGGGTATTTTTGGGTAATTTCAAAGGGAAAGTCCCCAAACACATATAATCAAGGAATTATAACGTGATTTCAAACATTAAATATCAACAAAATCGTTTAAAGGATATTGAAAGAAAAAGGTGATGGAAGATAGAAAGTGCCTTACTTAAATGCTCTAAGGATTTTTCAATAGTTGCTCCAAAAGCTTCACTTCAAGGCCCTTCAAGATCGTCTTCAACAATGCTATACCATCAGCTTCAACAATGTTGCTCCAAAAATATCCTCAAGGTCTTCACAACAAGTTTACTAGAAGTTGCTCCAACAATATATTCAATAAGGTCTTCATTGTCAACTCGTCTCTTGTTTGGGTGCCTTAATGTGCAATGACATGTTTCCAGGACTGAATTCAATGCAAGGCATATTTGAAACTCTAACTCTGTTTTCCGGTGTCTTATTAGAAATTATTTAAGTTTTCATTTTGTGTTTTCAAGTTAGATATTGTTTTCAAGTTTTTACATTTATAATTTTATTGCAATGTGGCAGACTGATCAGAGCAGTGCAGGAACAACCCCGAGATGGGATGATCGCGGAAAGAGGCCAGCGGAAGAACATGTAAAGTGCCAGTATTGCTCTATCTTCAGGTATTTTAGTTATTTACATAATTGAAATAATATTAATTTTGTTCAAATATGCAGACACCTAGCCATGGTATGCCCGATGATTCCCTCTTTGAAGAAGAGCTTTCTTCATCCCTATCTCCAGTGTTCTTGTTGCAAAAAAAGGCATGACATGCAAGGTCGGAATTTAATACTTTGATAGACGCGCCTCAAACACCTGAAACAGAAGAGAGGATAAAACATCTTATGAACCAGCTAGAAAGATATCAGGTAATAATAAAAATTCAAAAGGATATTTTTTTTGTTCTGCATGAGATGAATTGTGATAGTTTGATTTTTAATTTTTACATTGACTAAACTAACAAAAAGTTCTTTTGTATGTAGCGTTTTCTGGCACTTTCTGAACCCGATGTTGGTGGTAGTGGGACACAAGGGCAAGAGATTTCCCAGCAACCCTCTTGTACACCTTCTACTCCTTTAGGTTCCAGCCAAGAAACACACCCTGCCCAAGCAGACACCCAGCCAACCGCCGAACGTGTTGGCAATGATGAGGCTGATATGGCCAACTACATTATTGCGTTTCCTGGAGCTACACATGTCAGCTCCACAGGGACCATTAATGGCACGTTTTTGGTGAACGATGAAGGTGTCCCTATAAAGCATGTACAACTCCCAGGTAAATTTTAATATTTTAACTATTTCATGTACTTTATCTAAAACATATTTATCACGATTTTTATTTTTAAATTAATGATAATATCTTTCTTTCTTTTTTTTCTTTTTTTTTCTGTGTAGGAAACAATGAGTTCTACAGGTATCTGGAGAGCCATGCGCTGGTAATTTTTGGCCCAACCATACGCACAGGGTGGAATTCCCAGAGTTCCAACCTGAAAAAAGAACTTCTAGATTATCTAGAAACCCTTTTTGGGGTCGGCATATTTGACAGAACAGCGGTGGCTCGGGTTGCCGGCAAATATTTGAAATATACCAGGGACACCTATAGGACGCAATTGCAATTTAACCCTAGATATGAGTGTCCTCTCACAGTTCTAGAGAGTGAGTGGAGAGCACTCATCCATGACGGAAAAGAGAAAAGGGCAAAGAAAGAAGGAAAAATGCCAACTGGACTCGCAAGGTAAATTACAACTTTAATTCAATAGCTTTAATTTTCTCTATGTCTAAAATAAAAGTGTGCTATGTCATATCTGACTTCAATTTTGTTGATGCTAGGTTGCCTGACACCTCAAAGGAAACCAAAGCTAGGATTGAGAAAAAGGGCCATCACAAGCTAGGCCAGGGCGGCTACTTGAAATTAGCTGCAAGAATTGTAATTAAATAGCTAAACATCTTATAATTAATTGTATCGCCTTCCAACGTTTTTGTAATCCTATCAAATATGATTAAAAATACACAATCATATGTAATGTAGGGTGATGACTTTGGAACAAAAACTACAGAGGAAGATAAAAATATCGCTTTCCATTTCGGCTATCAAGCCGTAGTTGAACGTCGCAGAAGCTTGGGGCAGGTCCCAAGATCCAGAATGCCTGATAAGGTAAAACATTAACCTTTCAATATGTTTGTTTTTGTTCATAAATTTAATGTCTAACAACTTTGTTTAAATCAGGGGAGCAGCACTACCGACGAGGCAAATAACCCAGTTTTAGAGCCAGATGTAGATGATCCTCTCGTGCAACCTGATCATTGTAGTGGGGACCAAGCCGACAATGCTGCTATCAGTGAGGGCCGTGACGGTAATTAATTTCCACTTATAATTTTTTCTAATTATACCTTGATGGTTGTCCTTATAACGTTTTTTGTTTAAATGACAGAGAATGTTTCCCTTGAGGATCTTACCACCAGAGAGGAAGACAGGGCAACAGTCCCAACGACGACAATTGGTGCACCAGGTAAATAATCTCATTGCAATTTTTTTTATTAATATTACCGAACTAGTTCAATGATATTTAAAAACTGACAATTAAAATTTAATATTATCTATTTTTGTAGGCGATGCCCTATCACTGGATGAGACCAGACATCGTGACTACGCAACTAGGTCAGCGGCGACAACTGGTGCACCAGGTAAATAATCTCATTGCAATTTTTTTTATTAATATTACTGAACTAGTTCAATGATATTTAAAAACTGACAATTAAAATTTAATATTATCTGTTTTTGTAGGCGATGCCCCGTCACTGAATGAGACCAGACATCGTGACTACGCAACTAGGTCAGCGGCGACAACTGGTGCACCAGGTAAATAATCTCATTGCAATCTTTTTTATTAATATTACCGAACTAGTTCAATGATATTTAAAAACTGACAATTAAAATTTAATATTATCTATTTTTGTAGGCGATGCCCCGTCACTGGATGAGCCCAGACATCGTGAATACGCAACTAGGTCAGCAGTGCGGGTCGAAAGGCACGAAACAAGAGCAGAGCACGATGATATTGATGATGTGTAATTAGGAGCTTTAGAAATAGGAAGAAGAAAAAGAAAATTTGATAATGTAAAATATTGTATTATTATAAGACAAACGTTACTATACTTGGAACGTTTTTTGCGTTATATAAAAAACTCATTTATCATACTATTTTTATATCAAGCATTAATTGCAATGTTTCCTTGCGTACTTTTTGTTGAATTGTTTTTTTATTAGTTATTGAATATTTTTTTTTATGCTCATGAAAGTAAAAAATGAAATATAGATTGGGTATTGGGGAATTGAGAGTGATGTGAGGGGGGGGGGGCATAAGAGCTTCCACCTTCACATGGTTGGCCCTGTTTAGTAGAGAATAATTTATTGGAGCGATTTAATCTTGGAGCAAACCTCCCTTGATCCAACGTAGCAACAAAAAAGTCACTGTTGACTTAGTTGCTACTCTTTCAGATCGTGGGAGGCTTGTTTCAAGTTCATGCGACTCCAATAAATTGTTCTTGAAACGAAGAGGAGCTTATTCAGGTATGTTTTGACATTTTCAACATATGTTCTAACATTATCATAAGAATTCATCTTAGAGTAAAAAATACTACATCAATTACTTGTATTTATTGTATAGATAATGATGGTTTTTAATTGACTTGGCAGTGCAGGTACAAATCCTCTTGCATCATGAGCAATACAACTTGTCAACCAAGGTCATGTCCAGGATATTTTTGCTTGTGCGCTTGACCAGGTTCGTAATGTCACATTTTGTAAGTTCCTTTACAGTTCATAATTCAATATTAAGCCTGTTCATGATTATTATCTAGGTTTTTTGTATGTGTTTTTTCATCTATTTGATTGTAAGCAACTCTGCATGTTTACTATTGTTCACTATGATTTCTCCCATTACCACTCCCAGGATGAATCCGACTTTATTGTTACATAGGTTACTTTATTGTTACTATGATTTCTCCATTTACGATTTCATAGGTTACGTCATGTAAAGTTGTCAATCTCAAGTTGGTTATGAGCTTTAGTTCTCCAGATTTGGGGCTTTTCTGATATTTTATCCCTCATGTCATTCATGCATCACCTCTTTGTTTGAGCATGCCAATTATCTACCACTTGTACCAATTGGCACATGTCAATCTCTGAGTGGTGCCACATTTCACATATTTTCAGTGAGAGTTTAGGGTTTCTCTAACATAGCTTCAGAAATCCGATTCAGTGCCTGCTTGAATATCGTCACATAATACTCATGGTTTGGATTGATGAGCATGTTCTAAATGGTTGGTTGATTCATAAGAACCACCCATATAGTCATATTGAGATATTTCAGAAGTTTTCTTGGGTTTCCTTTTTCACCGTTTCTAGTGGGTGGGATGGTGTGGGGTGATCCATCAATACTGGTGCTCTTGTAGTAGGGAATTTGTTTTTGGGGATATAAAGGAGCATTCGATGTAGATATCCCATTGGATGCATTCATAGATGGGCACGAGAGGTCAAGAATTTAAATTAAAAATATGCAACCTCTAGCATGGCAACCTGAAGGCCGCGAGAGACACTGGTTAAAGATTGTTTTGTGCTGGCCTTAACATAGTCGTGATTTGTTTCTATTATCTTAGTGCAAATATATAGTCCGGTCTCATTAAAATGAGGATTGTGGTTGTATTTCTCTTTGGTTGTTTCTCTCTTAATGCTCCAGAAGTTGCCAAAAGTTGTGATAGTTGTTTAGTTTGCCTGTTACAACTTAAAAGTGGTTTTTAGCAATGGGAGTCATGTTTTTTAAGATTCATACTAATATGAAGATCTTGTAATTCTATATTCAGCATAAGAGAAGATGGCCTCTGCTTTGGGAAGTATGACAAAAATTGCCACATCTACCTCATTGGGTAACAATGGAAAGGGAAGAAGTTGGGTGCAATGTTTGATAATTATGGCAGACAATTGTCTTCTCTTTCAGTTTTTTCACCCATTTCCTTTAATCGCTCAAGCAGAAGAGGGACTCTGAGATTACGCGACAGAGAGAAGGTAGTTAATACAAGAGCTATGGAAAAGGAGTCGTACTTCAACAAGGATGGCTCAGTGACAAAAAAATTGCAGGTCAGAGAAAAAATTATGTTTAAAGGAAGGTCACCTGCACGTGAAACTTCACTGCGGTGGATCTTTCCTTGTCCACTTATATTTGATTTTAATGTGTTATTTTAATTTTTCATGGAGGGTTGTTTTGGCATATGGTCTGGCATTCAATTGCACACTTACCGAAAGCATTGTCAATTTGTCTTGCAGGCGGTGTGAACAAACTTGCTGATCTTGTTGGAGTCACCCTTGGGGCGAAGGGAAAAATGTTGTCTCGGAGAGCAAGCATGGTTCTCCAAAAATAGTTAATGATGGTGTGACAGTAGCTAAGGAGGTAATTTGTAGATGTGTGCTCTGGTTTTCTTTTTAACATTGTATTAGTTCCCCCTCTTAAATGTCTTAGATTTGGTAGGCATAATTTGAAAACTCAAAGGTGAAAGGAAACATATTTGTTACACAGTGGTCTACTTGGCCTATGGACTAGCCACATTAGAGTAATGCATAAAGATTTTCACAACAATAAAAGGAAAGGGTTATGGCTGAGTCAAATTTTATTGTTATTGATAGTGTAATGAAATGTATCTCAATGCTATGGTTTTGGCCTTTTTATTGGTTGAATTAGAGGACCCAGTTGAAAATATTGGGGCCAAGTAGGATGGTTTTCTTTTTTGTTGATGGTTTGGTGTATCTAAATGAATTAGTTGCCTAAGGTATTTTTGGTTGCAAACTCCTTTTCATTTTTCATACAGTATTGGCCTTGTGGAATACATTTGATTGTGTGGTCTTGTTAGATCTACAACATTTGTAGTTGTTTAGTCTTATGGCCGAGGTGCACTTTTATTATGGAAATAGTTGATGCAATATTGTCATTTAATCCTTACCGCAGGGTAGCATGTTGAGAAGTTTCTTGTGAAACATTTGGTATTCAAAATGACACTTGATCCTATACAGCATCATGCACTTGACTTCAAAATTCATATTCAAAGTGTGCGAGACAATTCTTGCAAAATTTCAAATATTTATGTTGTTTTAAACCATTATATTTTTCATGTATTGGATGCTGAAAATGAGAAAAAGACTTTGGTATGAAACCAATTGGTGAATAATTTCCAGCAAAACAACCACTTCCAAGACATGATTTAGAAGTAGAACATATGTACTTATGAAGCATAGAAAGATATCCTTGATGCATTGTCAATGTTTGGCTAGGGTTATTTTTGGAGAAAATAACTCCTTATTCCTAGAATAGTGATCTTCAATACAAGTAAATCCCGGAGAAGAGAGATCATCATGTGACACAACAAAACTGAAATTGGACCCCTAAGGAGAGCTGGTGTGTCTACAATCGCTCTGTCAGAATTTTCCCTTGGTTTACCCCGTTCTTTTCCTCCAGCCTGAGTCTTAATTGACTTCTTCTTTCTTCGGGTTTATTTATCAAATTCGTAGAAATTCGTAGAATTTGATAAATAAATAATATCCATAATGGTTGGACTTTAATTTATATTCCCGACTTTATATTATCTCCAAGCCTTATAACCAATGTTTAACTTTCAACACTTTGTATTTATACTCCACATTTCTTTTTAAATAAATAACTTGTAATGAACTTTCGGCTCTATATTTCACCACCCAGCCTTACAACAATCACGCTCCAGACTTATGCTAACTATCCGCCAATCGTTTAATTAAACAATTTCATTATACTCCGGCCCCACCTATATATATCAATAACCAATCAAACACTCGTATCGTACCTGGCTATCCTCCGCACACCTTAGTTAACCTCCGGGCAAGTTCAACGTGCGACCACCGTCCGATGGACCTTCTCCAAATCAACGACTCTTGGCAATTTCGCTCGGCTTCCAACGTCGGGCTTTAACGTGCGATGGCGCGGGTTAAACGGTGGTTTTCCGGGGGTCACTTCGCCACGTGTCGCATTCCCTATGGAATTGCTCGCGAATAGGAAATACCGCCTACTCCGCAAAAGCGGTGCGATATGGGCAACCCGCTTTTGTGATTCCGCTCGTGGTTTTGGTAGAGGGCTTGACCACTGGTGCATGTCTGGTTCCGCTATCCTTTTGTTTGTTAACTCATGTCCAATCCTCGGGTCAGGTTCCGAAAGCACAACAATTTTGTCTCTTTATTAAGCGGGATTTTTACATTGGCATATTTTTTCCCAAAACCTTTTTTAGGCAAGATATATGAAAAACCTTATGAATGCAAGAAGAAGGAAAATATAACTTCTATACCACTTGTGCAATCCTATGAATAATTATTTAGGGCCATAATAGTTTTCAATTTTGAGCTAATTCTTTATTCTTCTTTTTCTTGAATGAAGATTGCTTATAATGCTATAATCTAAAAAATACCCAATTACCCTCCTCAAATTATCTTTCACTTCAATGTTGTTCCCTTTGTTGTTTTATCATGTTTCATGTCATTTGAAGGTTTTCCATAATAATTTTCAAAGTTTCTTTAGTATTTTCCATATGTGACTCTGTTTCCTATACTTTGGACTTGTCTTGCAAAAAGTATGAGATACTAGGAGTTGGATATCCATAAAGCGCCTTAAATGGGGAAATTTTAGTAGATGTGTGATAGGTAGTATGATAGTATCATATTACCTTTCTTCCTTGAGGAACCCACTTCATCCATTAAGATTGCTTTTGTTGAGCTCCAAGAATGTTCTTTCTTCCACCACATTCCACTCCATTTCTTTTGTCCATTGTTAATCTCAGGCTCAAATGATCAATAGAATTAGTTAAAATTGCTTTAAGAATGAATATCATGACTAACTTGCTATGTTTTTATGATTTTGTCATTGTAGTACTTTTTAAACTAAATCTAGCTACAGAATGCAGACATTATGTAGCTAGTTGCCAATTCTGCAGCCGTCTTCATGTCTACACAGGTTCCAGGTGTCATCTCAGAGAAAAGCACATATGGTTGTATTTCACATCATCTCATTATCATTTTTTGCTCTCCACGAAGTTTGAACGGAATCCTGTAGGTGGTTATGCACGTGGGAACTCAAAATTAGGAGGTAGAATCCTAACAGGATAAGGACAGTCAAGATGTCCTTAATCATATTACGAGACCACCTTCAGAGTTCTAGTTCGATTCTAATTAGGAAAAATAATTATTCCTATGTTATCTCAGATACGGTTATGTAATTTTGTTATAAATATGCTTGGGAAACCGAGGGACAAAGTTAGATTTTTGGTTAGATTTTATAGTTGATTGCTAGATTTCAGAAGTCCGAAAACACTCTGTTTTGAAGTAATTTCTCTTTAATGAAAGAAGCATCATTTCCTTGAAAGCGTTGAATCAATCTTGAAGTAGATTTCGTGCTACTCTGGTGGTAGAGGGCCCCTGCCTCCTGAGCAGCTTTGTTTATACGGTTTAGATAAGTATTTTAGTCTCGTTTTCATTTTTTAGCTTAGACAAGTTTCTGAAGGTTATGTTCATAGTTGTTTTCATTAATTATCACAACTAGACTTACTCTAATAAACTCTTCCAAAATATCATTACGATGAATAAGGCATAGCTGTGATGTTGTAGATTTTAGTTGCAATTCCTTTCGTTAATTATCACAGTTAGACTTACTCTAATAAACTCTTCCAAAATATCAACATGATGAATAAGGCATAGTTGTGGTATTGTAGGTTTAGTTGCTTGTTTACACTAAGTGTCACAGCCGGTCTTACTCTTACAAACTCTTCCAAAATATCATGAACAACGAATAAGAAACAGCTGTGGTGTCTTAGATTCTAGTTGTATTTGCTTTCAGTCTTATGTTTATGTTCAATTGCATTGAATAATACAGCCATACTTGTTCTCACAAACTCTTCCAAAATATCATTCATACTAAATGAGATGGGTTGTATAATTCCTTAGGTTAGTTGCATGTTAATTTAGTTATAGCACTCCGGAGGTAGAATGCATTTGGTTCAGCGCTGTCATTTCATTTCCAGTTTGATAATGGCTTTTCAGTTTAACACTGTTCATTGTACTTCAAATAGACTAGTGGCACTCTAGTTTAGTCTTAGCTCACTGTATTATCACTCCAGTTTAGTTGTCATCCATTGCATTTTTAAATTGTATTAGTTGTTAAATTTAAATACCACGGTCTACATTATTTACAAAACTTCTTTTGTTCCAACCTCATATTAATACATAATCATTGGACAGAAGTTAGTATCAGTCTAAGACCTAGAGTATTTTGCAACCTTTTTACCATTTCACAAACAAGCCTTTTCTCAAAGACCATTCTAAAAAGGAAATCTATAACTTTTGAGTGAGGCCTAGTGGTGTTAAATTGAGTTGCAGAACAGAATTAGAAGCTAGTTTAGAGTAGAAATCTTATTGTGCTACAAATGTTCTTTTCCAAATATATTCCAATAAACCTTTAATCATGGATGAGATGTTGTAACATTGTAAGTTGATTGTTTGATTGTTTATTTAGGAGAACTTCATTTACACTTAACTTGTCTATTTCTCAAGCTCTTCCAACACATCTTTAATGAATGAATTGGATAAGTTCAAGTTCATGTTGTGATTTGTTCCCTTGCAATGAAGTCATTATCAAGCTTTGCATTTGTTGTTTTTCATCAATAGTTTAGGCCTTGTTTTGTTTTAACACAACCAATAGCTTCTTTTCACCAGCACTTAGTTCTTTCCCTTTTCAACATAAAACCAGAAAATCAAAAACATCATAAAACACTAAACACGACGTAGTGAGAAACAAATACCTAGGCACATATAGTGCACCACACTTCAGCAGTTTACTAGCCCTGGTTGACAATTAATGAACTCAATTTAGGAACACTAAATTGACTAAACATTTTGGCGTTGTTGCTGGGGAAGTGTAACTAGGTAGCTTTGTTTCTTAACTCCCAAAAACAATTATATGCGTAGAGAGAGAGACTCAAGGGGTAGATTCATAAGAAGCAGAAGCAGAAGCTTGATTCCTAGAACACCACTTGTTTCACCTAGACCAAGAGCCAGTACACCTCCAACTTAGACCCACATTCCATCCTTTACTGATCCTAGACTTCCAGAAGACCTAAGATCAGATATTCCATTAGAAAGACCTTCCACTTCATCCAATGAACCTGTCTTAGAAGAAGATTCAAGGACCCTTGCTAGAGACACAACTTTTCCACTTCCACAGAAGAATCAACTATGGCAGAAGAAGGGGAAGGAGGAGTCTTTAATGGAGAACACACATTATTTGGAGGAGGTAGAGGTAGAGGAGAAGGAGGTAGAGGTGCAGAAGGTGAAGGAGGTAGAGGAAGAGGTAGAAGAGAGATGGGAAGCTCTTTTGGGTTTCCTATAGTAGATGAAGAAACCAATACAACTATGAAAAATATTTCACCCTCTGTCCTTCCAAACTTCTATGGACTTAAAACTGAAGATCCCAAAACTTTCCTATTTGAATTTGAAGTCCTCTGTAGAACTTATGACTACTTACAAGATGCTCAAAATCTTAAACTATTTCCTTCAACATTGAAAGGAGCAGCATTGAAGTGGTTTATGAGTTTGATCAACAGTTCTATTAGGACATGGGAAGACATGAAACAAACATTTCTAGAGAGGTATTTGGATTATTGTATGCCAATCAATCATAAGGAGGAAGTGTTTAAGATGCTACAAAAAAAATATGAAAATTTGGAAGATTTGTTGGAGAGATTTCGTTACAACATCAAAAGAGCAAAAATCGAGAACTTAGATCAAGACACTTTAAAAGCTCTTTTGTTGAAGACAATTAGGGATGAATGGTTGGATATCCTTAACATGATGGGAAAAGGGGATATATCTCAGCTCACATTACCTGAAATATCTGAGTTATGTATTAACCTTTCAAGAGGGGAATCCAAAACTATAAAAGGCCTAAGAGACCCTGCTCTTGCAAGGGCAAGTAAGTCTGCTTCTGGGACGGTAAGTAGGGCAGAAATATGACATATGCTTGATGATTTCAAATCTGACATCTTAGGGAGTATTAGTGAACAAATAGACACCCTTAAGTTACAAAACAAGCAAAAAGCTTAATATGATGCCTTAGCAATATTTTGTCCCAAATGTAGAAAGAAGCATGCCTTGAGAGAGTGTCCTTTGGATGCAAAAGTTGTAGAGACCTGTGTCATTTGTTTAGAAAAACATGAGACCAAGAGTTGTCCTTCACTTCCTGGTCTTAAAGTTGTCTTTCAAGAGGAAACTTCTGCAAATTCCATAGAATCTCTTAATTTTGTCTCTAAGAGGCCTTGGCAAGGACCTCAAACACAAAGATTTCATGATCAAATGTATAATCAACCTCCACCAAATTGGAATTCTTGGCAGCAACCTTGGCCCCAATTTCAAAATCAATTCCAAGCTTGGGCACAAGGTTCACAAAATCCATATGGAAGATACTCTCAGTATTATCATTATCCACCATCCTATCCACCATATCCACATTTCCCTCTTCAACAAAATTTTGAACAAAATCCTCAACAAAATCCTCAAAATCCACAACATCAAAATCAACTACTCCCATTACCATTTCCTCAGAAATAAAATCAGTTGCCTACTCAACCCATACCAAACCCCAACAATAAAAATCCTCAGAATACATACATGATAGAAGGCCAATAGTTTCCAACTTATTTAATTGCTCCTCTAGAACTTAGTGATGTTCAAATTAGGTCTGGAAGAATACTTGAAAAGAGGAAACCTTCTGTGATTATACAAGAACAAGACAACTCTAAGGAAGATTCTCTACTGGTGAATAAAAGTCTTGAAGAAGACACATCTTTTCAGGACCCAAACATTGAAAAATCAAAACAAAAAGAACCAATAATTTCAACTCCTGTATTAGAGCAGCCATCAACATCTACTCCTACACCTCCCTTTCCAGAAATATTACAAATTGATAGGGGTGTAGAAAAACAAATTATGGTGCCTAATTATGATTTCCTAGATGAGCTGAGAAATGTTTGCATTAAGATTCCATTATTACAAGTCATCAAGGAAATTCAAATTTTAGCAAAAACAATAAAGGAGTTGAGTATGAAGAAAACAAGAAAAAGAACAAGAGAGACAAAGAAAATTCAACTGGCAGGAAAAATAGCAGATATCATGATGGGTAAGATTGCTATTCCAAAGTATCTAGACCCAGGAAATCCAGTTGTTAAAATTCACATCAATGGAATTGAGATCCAAAACACACTCATTGATTTAGAAGCAGCAATCAATATCATGAGTAGACAAATCATGGATAAACTGAAACTTCCTAATCTTCTCTTTACACCCACATTATTACAATTAGCAGACAGATCTGTGATCAAACCCGATGGGGTAATAGAAGACATTCCAGTGTCCCTAGATTCTTGGGAGTACCCTGTGGATTTTATGATCCTAACTCCTAAGAATAATCTAGGAGGGCATCCTATTATATTAGGAAGACCTTGGTTAGCTACAGCTGATGCTTTCATTAGTTGTAGATCAGGTGATATGTATATCTCTGATGGTAGTTCAACTAAGAAATTCACTTTGTATCCTCCAACAAGGACAATTACAGATTTAGATGATACTCAATGGATAGAGGATGAAGAAGACTTACAACCTCTCTTCACAATTTCAGAAATTAGTGAAGATAGTCAAATTCTGAATACTTTAGAAAAATTTGAATCCTCTTTGGAATACAAACATGAACCATTTCAAGAAGAATCCAACATTGATTTTTTATCATCAAGACAGATGTCTCTTCATTCTATGGATAAATTTGGCAGCTCTACAAGTGAGATATTTCCAGGCAAAACTTTAAACATAAACAAGAACCTAGGAAAATCTCAACAAGAAGAGCTAGTCAAGATCTTACAGAGACATTCTTCTGCATATGCATGGGAGTACACTGATATGAAAGGGATAAGCCCCAAGACTTGCACTCATCACATCTACATAGAGGAAAATTGTAAACCAATCAGACAACCTCAAAGACGGATGAATCCAAATCTTAGGGAGATTGTTAAAGAAGAATTGCATAAATTATTGAATGTCAACTTTATCTATCCTATTTCAGATAGTCAGTGGGTTTCTCCTTTGGTAATTGTGTCAAAGAAAAATGGTAAATGGAGGGTATGTATTGACTACCGAGAATTAAACAAAGCTACTCTTAAAGACCATTTTCCCTTACTTTTCATAGATCAGGTGTTAGATATCTTAACTGGCAAAAAGTACTTCTCATTTCTAGATGGGTTTAGTGGTTATAATCAAATTCAAGTAGCTCTTAAGGATCAAGACAAAACCACATTTACCTGTCCTTGGGGTACCTATGCTTACCAAGTGTTGCCATTTGGATTATGCAATGCACCTGCAACATTTCAAAGGGCAGTACTAGGAATCTTTTCAGATCTATTACATGATTGTGTAGAGGTATATATGGATGATTTCACAGTTTATGGAAACACATTTGAAGAAGACTTAGCAAACTTGGAAAAAGTTTTAGAGAGATGTAAAGAGGCAAATCTTTCACTTAGTCATGAAAAGTGTTTTACGATGTTTACTGAAGGAATTGTTTTAGGACATCACATTTCATGGGATGGGATTAGAGTTGATGAGTCAAAAGTTGAAGTCATCTCTAACTTATCTATTCCAAGTTGTCAAAAATATGTTAGAAGTTTTCTAGGATTTACAAGATATTATCGAAGATTCATAGAAAACTTCACCAAGATAGCATTTCCACTCTTCAAATTACTTACCAAATACTGTGAATTCAAATGGAATTCTGATTGCCAGTTAGCTTTTGAGACCCTGAAAACAAAAATTTCTGAAGCACCTATTTTAAGGGGACCTAACTGGAAGTTACCTTTTCATATTTCAACAGATGCCTCAGATACAGGTCTAGGAGAAGTATTGGGACAAAAAGACTTGATTCCTTATGCCATCTACTATACCAGTAAAAATTTGACTCCTGCAGAGTTAAACTATACTGTAACTGAAAAAGAGTTTTTAGCTGTTGTTCATGCCATAAACAAATTCAGACACTATATAACAGGCTATGAAACTTTTTTTCACACAGATCATTCCGCAATTAGATACTTAATGAACAAATCAATTACTAATGGCAGAGTTATAAGATGGTTATTGCTTTTACAAGAATTCAATATTACCATTCTAGATAGGCCTGGAAAACAAAACACAGTAGCTGATTTCCTATCTAGACTCCAAAACATCAAATATGACACTCCAGTTGAAGATCAATTTCCTGATGAATATCTTTTTGCAATTTCTACTCAGACTCCTTGGTTTGCTGACATTGCTAATTATTTAGTTTCAGGGAAATTTCCTTCAATAATGAATGCAAGAGATAAAAGAAAAATCATTTATGATAGTGCAAAATATTCATGGGTTGCTAATGAGTTGTACAAGACAGGTCCAGATTTGATCATTAGGAGATGTGTTCGGGAAGATGAGATGCTAGAGATTCTCAAAGCATGTCATGATGAACCTTGTGGCAGACACTTTGCTGATAAGAGGACAGCTTATAAGGTCCTTCATTTAGGATATTATTTTCCATCCCTTTTTAAAGATGCTAAAGAGTATGTCAAAAGGTGTGACAGTTGCCAAAGGGTAGGGAAACCTTCTCCTTCAGGTGAGATGCCATTGCAGCCTCAGGTACATATTGAACCTTTTGAAAAATGGACTTTGGATTTTGTAGGACCTATTAGTCCTCCATCAAAACAAAAGAGATATATATTAGTTTACACTGATTATGTTACCAAATGGGTAGAGGCCAAGCCATTATTTTTTGCTACTGAAGCATCTGTAGTTAATTTTCTTTTTGAGGATATTTTTACTCGTTTTGGTGTCTCAAGGGAAATTGTTACAGATCAAGGAGCTCAATTCACATCAAGGCTAGTGGAACAAATGATGGAGAGGTACAGAATCAGACACAGAAAATCTACTCCTTATCATCCACAAGAAAATGGTCAAGTGGAATCTACTAATAAGGTCATTGAAGGGATCCTAACAAAGACTGTTCATTTACATAGAAGAGATTGGGTAGATAGACTTCCTGAAGCCTTGTGGGCCTATAGAACTACATGGAGAAGCACAACAGGCCATACTCCTTATGAAATTTTTTATGGAAAACAAGTTGTTTCCCATAGAGTTCCAAATTCAAACTTTCAAAATGGCAGTTCAGCTAGGACTTGATCTAACAGAGGCGCAAAAGCACAGATTGGAGTAGATTAATGAATTGGATGAGATTAGACAAGATGCAGTTCACAAAACCAGTATAGTCCAACAGCAAAGGACTAGATGGCATGACAAGTACATCAAGGAGAAGAAGTTCAAAGAAGGTGACTGGGCTCTCTTGTTTGATTCAAAGTTCAAGGATTTTCAAGGTAAATTTCAAACACATTGGCTTGGGCCATATGAAATTGTGAGAATTTTTTACAATGGAGCAATAAAAATCAGGACAATAGATGAAGAAGAGGTTACTTTTCTTGTGAATGGTCATAGATTGAAGCTATATCACAAACCACTCTCAAGAGAAGAATTTGTCAAGAAGTTCCAGGAAAACAGTGATGTGAAGTTAATGAAGAAGAATCTTTCTTCTTCATCAACTTAATTGAATTTTCTGAAGTCATTTTATTGAAAAAAATAAAATAAATAAATAAATAAAGTATAAACATGAAAACCAATCACTGATTGGCATGTTTATACAGAAAAGATACAGTGAAAATTAGAATTTTTCTGACACTTTTTTTTTTTTTTTTTTGCAAGCAGTTGTTACAAAATCATAAGTGCAGATCCATTTCACTTATGGTCCATCTCATTTCATCCATTCAATTTCCATTTCATTCATCCAGACTCCATTTCACTTCATTCATTCATACTTCACTTCATTTCATACTTCATCCACCTCATTTCTATTCCAGATTTTAAAGTTTGATGTTTTCTGCAATTAAATAATACATATCATGGATTGCAGCCCACTTCTCATACTTCACTTCATTTCATGAGTTGTGATCCATTCCACTCCATTATTCACTTCATTCATACTCCATCCTACCATATTTCATTATTCATTTTATACAACCTTTCATCATTCCAGCTTCAAACCATATTTCAAGTTCTCTACAGGTACATTCTGCAGTTAGTCAAACATTCTGCAGCCAGGCAGACATTCTGCAGCCAGAGAGTCTGAAAGCACTGTCTAGTAATCAGTTTATCTGCAACAAAATGATCCTACATATCCAAGAACAAGCAAAATCAAGAAGGTTATGAAGACTCAAAAGTAATGATATTCAGGGGAGAAAAAAGCATATGAAAATCACAAGAAAATCAAAGCAAAGGCAAAGGTATGAAATTATTATGGTGACATATCATGAAAATTTTTAGCATAGTTCAGTTGTATATTATTCAAAAAGTTGTTTTAATTAATTTTGTTGATCTTGCCTAACAAACCTCCCACAAAAAATTTGGATAAAACTCCTTCTATTCCGCCATTTGAAAACCCATATCCGATCATCATTTCAAAATCTAAACTGTTAAAGTGCTAAAGTGATTGGATTAGTCATGTCACTAAGCATTTAATGATGATTTTGAATTCGTTACAAAATATCTCCGCGGTATTTTCTTTCCTTCTGTGATATCTTTCAACTCATATACATCATCCTCACCTCATTATATTCATTCCGTAACCACTCCATATCACTCTTTCCCGTAGCCAAATTTTAACCATTTCGGTCTATGATACAGAGGCATCTCTGTAACAACCATTGTCACCATGAACAGAGGAAACATTTGGGAGAAAAAACAACTTGTTAATGGCCATTCTCACCGTGAGCAGAAGACTAGTAAATTGAAGATTGAAGGAGAAATTATGGGCCTCATCGTGAGAACTGAACCAGTTGGCACTAAGTACTTGGAAGGATATCCCCAAATCAGAGAAATGTTGCAACAATCAGGATGGTTGCAATTCCTTGAAAAATTCAGTGGCTTCCACAAAGAGATTACTAAAAATTTTGCAAGATCCTTTAATGGAGCTGAGGTTGAAGTTGGAGATATTAAATTCACTGTCACAGAGGCTTTTATTGCAGAAGAAACAGGATTTCCTAGACAAGGAGAAAGGTGGTTTAAGAACAGAGAATTTCATAACGAATCATGGAAGCAGATACTCAAGTCACCAGGTATGGATGTCACCGTTTTTAAAAATGGTATCCCTAGCTCTGCATTAAAGAACAAATGGAGGAACATGTTGCTTATCCTGCAAAAATTCATCACTTGTGAAGGTAGATATGGTACTTTCTATGTTTACCATATTCGATTGATAATGCATTTTCGAGAAGAAGAACTCAACTTGCCCTTTTTCTTGCTTCATAGTTTAAAGAAAATGGCTTCAAGTGTTCAAAAGAGAATTCAATTCTGGAAACAACCTTATACCACCATGGTTTAGTCAAGATTTTAATTGAACATCATTTAGCAAAAATGGGAGACACTTGGGATAACTTTTTGGTGAGAAATCACTTTGAGGAACCAAATGAACCTCCACCTGAAGACAAACCTACAAAAAGAAGAAGAAAATGGAAATCCTCCAATACTGAAACTGATAAAACAATACAAGAAAGTAGTGGAGAAATGATTTCTGAAAAATTAGTTCAGATTAAGAAGCAGCTTAAGAAAGAGAGGATCATAAGAAAATTTGCCAGAGAAAAAGGAGAAGGGCCATCTCAACCAAGGAGGAGTCACAGACTGAGGGGGATACTAAAGAAAACAAAAGTTAAACAAACTGGGGTCATAAACATAGAAGACGAAGAAACACCTACTGAGCAGGATTTTGATGAAGAAGCTCCTAAAATAGACCATGTACAGCAAGAAATTTACAACTATGTTGAGTCATTGGAGAGAAAAGCTTCAAAGAGTAGAGACAGAACCCCTAGTCCACCAAAGTCTGAAATAGATGTGCTAAGAAGAGATAAGTACAAGCTAGAAGTACTTAATAGACATATCATAACTGAGAATGATATTCTGAGGGAGCAAGTTAAACTAAAAACCAATATGAACTCAACCCTGTCTCTACAAATGGACAAAGTGGAAAAGGCCAATGAAAAATTGAAAAAGAGAAATAAAAAGTGAATCAGGGCACTTACCAGTTTAAGGTTCAAGTTAGTCATCAGGAAGCCCAGAAGGCCTTTAACTACCAGGCAAAGCAGAAGAAGAGGGTTGGATGTTCTTGCAGAGGTCTCAAAGTTCATGGAATAGTTGCATGAGAACATGCAAGAATCTAGCAGTGGGGGTATGTTGAGCTCCAAGAATGTTCTTTCTTCCACCACATTCCACTCCATTTCTTTTGTCCATTGTTAATCTCAGGCTCAAATGATCAATAGAATTAGTTAAAATTGCTTTAAGAATGAATATCATGACTAACTTTCTATGTTTTTATGATTTTGTCATTGTAGTACTTTTTGAACTAAATCTAGCTACAGAATGCAGACATTCTATAGCTAGTTGCCAATTCTGCAGCCGTCTTCATGTCTACACAGGTTCCAGGTGTCATCTCAGAGAAAAGCACATATGGTCGTATTCCACATCATCTCCTTATCATTTGTTGCTCTCCACGAAGTTTGAACGGAATCCTATAGGTGGTTATGCACGTGGGAACTCAAAATTAGGAGGTAGACTCCTAACATGATAAGGACAGTCCAGATGTCCTTAATCATATTACGAGACCACCTTCAGAGTTCTAGTTCGATTCTAATTATGAAAGAAAATTATTCCTATGTTATCTCAGATACAGTTATGTAATTTTGTTATAAATATGCTTGAGAAACCGAGGGACAAAGTTAGATTTTTAGTTAGATTTTATGGTTGATTGCTAGATTTCAGAAGTCCGAAAACACTCTGTTTTGAAGTAATTTCTCTTTAATGAAAGAAGCATCATTTCCTTGAAAGCATTGAATCAATCTTGAAGTAGATTTCGTGTTACTCTGGTGGTAGAGGGCCCCTGCCTCCTGAGCAGCCTTATTTATACGGTTTAGATAAGTATTTTAGTCTCGTTTTCATTTTTTAGCTTAGACAAGTTCTGAAGTTTATGTTCATAGTTGTTTTCATTAATTATCACAGTTAGACTTACTCTAATAAACTCTTCCAAAATATCATTACGATGAATAAGACATAGCTGTGATGTTGTAGATTTTAGTTTCAATTCCTTTCGTTAATTATCACAGTTAGACTTACTCTAATAAACTCTTCCAAAATATCAACATGATGAATAAGGCATAGCTGTGGTATTGTAGGTTTTGGTTGCTTATTTACACTAAGTGTCACAGTTGGTCTTCCTCTTACAAACTCTTCCAGAATATCATGAACAACGAATAAGAAATAGCTGTGGTGTCTTAGATTCTAGTTGTATTTGCTTTCAGTCTTATGTTTATGTTCAACTGCATTGAATAATACAACCATACTTGTTTTACAAACTCTTCCAAAATATCATTCCTATTGAACGAGATGGACTGTAGAATTCCATAGAATAGTTGCATGTTAATTTAGTTACAGCACTCCGGAGGTAGATTGCATTTAGTTCAGCTCTGTCATTTCATTTCAAGTTTGATAATGGCTTTTTAGTTTAATACTGTTCACTGTACTTCAAGTAGACTAGTAGCACTCTAGTTTAGTCTTAGCTCATTGTATTAGCACTCTAGTTTAGTTGTTATCCATTTCATTTTTAAATTGTATTAGTTGTTAAATTTAAATACCACGGTCTTCATTATTTACAAAACTTCTTTTTTCCCAACCTCATATTAATACATAATCATTTGGACAGAAGATAGTATCAATGTAAGACCTGGAGTATTTTTCAACCTTTTTACCATTTCACAAACAAGCATTTTCTCAAATACTATTCTAAAAAGGAAATCTATAACTTTTGAGTGAGGCCTAGTGGTGTTAATTTCAGTTGCAGAACAGAATTAGAAGCTAGTTTAGAGTAGAAATCTTATTGTGCTACAAATGTTCTTTTCCAAATATATTCCAATAAACCTTTAATCATGGATGAGATGTTGTAACATTGTAAGTTGATTGTTTGATTGTTTATTTAGGAGAACTTCATTTACACTTAACTTATCCATTTCTCAAGCTCTTCCAACACATCTTTAATGAATGAATTGGATAAGTTCAAGTTCATGTTGTGATTTGTTCCCTTGCAATGAAGTCATTATCAAGCTTTGCATTTGTTGTTTGCCATCAATAGTTTAGGCCTTGTTCTGTTTTAACACAACCAATAGCTTCTTTTCACCAGCACTTAGTTCTTTCCATTTTCAACATAAAACCAGAAAATCAAAAACATCATAAAACACTAAACACAACGTAGTGAGAAACAAATACCTAGGCACATATAGTGCACCACACTTCAGCAGTTTACTAGCCCTGGTTGACAATTAATGAACTCAATTTAGGAACACTAAATTGATTAAAAAGTTTTTCTAAAGAGTAACATTGTAGATAACCTTAAAAACATTTGTTAACTATTTTTGTTTGATCATTTGATTGTGTTTGATATGTAGAACTCATGGCAGCTAGTGTTTCTCCACTCATATTAAATAATTATTTCCAAAAGTTTCTTGTTACTATTACTTTAGGAAAACCATGAAGACTATGAATTTCTTTCACAGACACTTCTGCCACTTGGCTTATTGTTTATGTACTTTGAGCTCTACAAAAAAAATCTACAAAATTTGTCTATATAAATGAACACAAAAATGTAATACTTACCTTTATATTTCAGTAACCCTGTAATAAAGTCTATCGATATATCTTCTAGTCTTTGAATATGTATGTGGAATGGTTGAAGTAATCCTAGAGATTTTACTATCTCTCTTTTATTTATTATGCAAACTTGACCTTCTCTTACAAAATTTTGAATATCTTTCTTCATTCCTTCCAAAAATATATTTTTTGATCCTTTGAGATGTTTTAAAGAACCCTGCGTCCTACCATCAGAGAGACATGGGACTCCCTTAATATTTGTTTATTCAAATATGCTTGCGTGCATAAAAATATTCTACATTTGCACCAAAGTATATCTCTCTTTCACTCCCAATGCTCCATAGAGTTCATCCCATCCCTTATAAATTTTAGTTTTTGTTTAGTACTATTGTCATTTTTCCATTATGGCAAGCTTCTTCTAGCCACCTAGGAATAGAAAATGTAATTGGATATAAATTTGAGGCCTCCTCTATTTTAGAAAGAGCATCATGTACTAAATTTTCCTTACCCTT
Organism: Pinus albicaulis; assembly: GCA_034641835.2. NCBI lineage: Eukaryota > Viridiplantae > Streptophyta > Pinopsida > Pinales > Pinaceae > Pinus > Pinus albicaulis. The sequence continues at coordinate 787,178,715 of CM076576.1, forward strand.
TTTGCAGATTATCTCAAAATTAAAACTTTGCATTTTTTCTCCTCATTTTTGTTAATCTTCCAATGAAATCCATAGCTTCAAAAAATACTTTATGATATCATGGTATATCTTGACTTTAAAGTGCCTCCCAATGATATACTATCCCCATTTTTTATTGCATGTAATATTGTTTCCATTTATTTTTCATACATAGATTTCACCAAATATTTTCTTTGAATTCCTTGCTTTTAAAAGCCAATGATATCCCTTATTGTGTTAATGTTACGTAAATTCCTTGTCCTTGTGCCTCACACTCTACTATGAATGTTTTACCAAAAGTAGGTGCAACCGATGTTGGTGTAGAAGACATGGCATCCATTGAAAGAGAGAATGCCAAAGTAGCCTCATCATTCCATATAAATGATATTTTCTTCAAGAGATATGTGAGTAGACTTGAAATGCATGCATAATTCTTAACAAATGATCAATAATATCATGTAAGTCTAAAAAATCTTCTAAGAACCTTGATTTTCTTAGGAATAGGTCATTTTGTAATAGCTTGCATCTTTTGAGGCTCCAACTTCACTACTTCCTTTAAAACAATATGAACCAAATACTCGAATTCTTATTTCCCAAAAGCACATTTGGATATTTTTACATAAAAATGATTGTTCTCAATAATTTATATAACTTTTCCACATGTTTATTGTGGTATTCCCATGATTTATTATAAATATGTGTATTATCAAAGAAAACCAACACAAATTTTATAAGATGGGATCAAACAAAATTGTTCTTAAGTCGAGCCCGCCGGACTTCAAACGGTGATAAACCATAATTCAAACCTAATTCGCGTTCCAAAATAGCCTGCTGATGTCAGCCAATTTTGTGACGCGAAAACCAAATGAATTCCGCCCTAATATTTTTCGGGTCCAAAGTTGGGCTGGCATACGGAGGGAGAGTTGTGACGTGAATTTCTGATCAAATTCGCCCTAATATTTTTCGAGTTCGGATTTCCACTGTGCGAGCGGCCCAAAGATCCGCTCCAATCAATTTCTGTCACGTGTCCTCAATCAAAACTTGTCCTACTCCCAGCTGCGGGTGCATTCGATGGCGTTTAAGGCGATGGGACATGGATGTGGTGATTTCATATCAATCGCATTAACATTTAACGCTGTTCAATTAAGTTTTCACATCAAATTCACATTAATTAAGTTTTAACACTGTTCAAGATCGGACCTCCACTCCTGTGAGCGATTATGCATGCTCCAATATGATCCGGCCTTCGGCTGTCATTAATGATCAGAGATTAATTATGACGGACGTCCTTTGATTGCATTGCAGTCAGGTCGACAAAATGGCGTTTCGCTATGGTTTTTCAGACGAGCCGGTTGCTGGATTACACTGCCTGCTAACTGTGACGAGAAGGAAAAGTGGCCAGCTGAACTACGCCTGCTTAGACCTTGCTGCATATCTGCATTTCTCTCGGTTCTGTCTGTGTCTGTCTTCCTCTGTTTCCTGGAATTCTGCTTCTCCATCTCCTCTTTTGACCACTACGCCTGAGACTGCACCCATGCCTCGCATGCGTCATAGGATGCGTTGCCGTAGGGGGAGCACTAGAGATCAACCCCTGTGCGCTCCCTCCAGCCCCTCAACAGAGTTGACTTCCGGCTAGTCCAGTGATTATTACGCAGGTCGATATCCAAATACTAGGAGTGGGCGGGGTCGGGTTGTAGGATCTGGCCACCGTATGGATTCCCCTGCTCCTCGTTTCCCCACCACTAGTTCACCTTCTCCCACGACACGCACTGCGCAATTTTCCTTTAATTGCTCTCTTAACCGCTCGCGAATCATGGCTTTAGTCACTGTGGTCTTCCGCGAGGAGGCCCAAACGGAGGAAGAATGCACCCGTCCGACGGGTCTGAGCTCGGAAAAAGCCGGCCAGCATTCGGGCCTTCAAGAGGGGAGCCGTGGCATGCAAGTGGAGGTAGCACCTAGCAATCCTGGACCTTCCGAAGGATGGTGCCGAATCGTGGAGGAGCCACCGGAGGAGTAATTTGGTTAATTTGATTTTCTTGCTTCGCAGGCCCACTTAATTGGGCTGCTTTTAGAGTATTTTACTGTGCTGGACCTTTGTAATATTTTTGAATTTTGTAAATTAAACGTTCAAGACTGGTTTCCCCGTATGAGGGCAGTCTACTTAATTTTTTGATTTTTGGATGAAAAATTTGCCATGAGTCTGGGTTGCAATCTTCAGATGTGAAAATGTAATGACTTCATGGACTGTTTTACTTCATATAATATATTCAAAACAACGTTTTTTCTCTTGTGAAAAAAAAATGATTAATGTTTATCACTCTGCCTTCAAAACTAGCGATGCTGGTCTATGTTGCTGGTTTATTGATATGGTCTGATGGTCTTTTTATATTTTGGACATATCACACTCCTCACATGATTAGCGTTTTTCTCTGTTCAAGGATTTTGGGTACTTTAATTCGTATTTGGAACAATGGACGTCGGTACGTACTCTATCTGTTGCTTTACTATTCTACATACTGCTATTTCACTTTCTTATAGATGCCTCGGGCATATTTGGATGCTTTCTCAGATTGTCGATAATCTCCATGTGGACCGTTACTGGGTTTTATATCATGTCCCCGTATGTGACATGGGGTATTTTTCTATCATTGTCTGGGGTGGGACTTCCACTTTTCTGGATGGATATTTGGGTTCCAATCTTCAGATGTGAAAATGTAATGACTTCATGGACTGTTTTACTTCATATAATATATTCAAAACAACGTTTTATCTCTTGTGAAAAAAAAAAATGATTAATGTTTATCACTCTGCCTTCAAAACTAGCGATGCTGGTCTATGTTGCTGGTTTATTGATATGGTCTGATGGTCTTTTTGTATTTTGGACATATCACACTCCTCACATGATTAGCGTTTTTCTCTGTTCAAGGATTTTGGGTACTTTAATTTGTATTTGGAACAATGGACGTCGGTACGTACTCTATCTGTTGCTTTACTATTCTACATACTGCTATTTCACTTTCTTATATATAGATGCCTCGGGCATATTTGGATGCTTTCTCAGATTGTCGATAATCTCCATGTGGACCGTTACTGGGTTTTATATCAAGTCGTTGTATGTGACATGGGGTATTTTTCTATCATTGTCTGGGGTGGGACTTCCACTTTTCTGGATGGATATTTGGGTTCCAATCTTCAGATGTGAAAATGTAATGACTTCATGGACTGTTTTACTTCATATAATATATTCAAAACATCGTTTTTCTCTTGTGAAAAAAAAATGATTAATGTTTATCACTCTGCCTTCAAAACTAGCGATGCTGGTCTATGTTGCTGGTTTATTGATATGGTCTGATGGTCTTTTTATATTTTGAACATATCACACTCCTCACATGATTAGTGTTTTTCTCTGTTCAAGGATTTTGGGTACTTTAATTTGTATTTGGAACAATGGACGTCGGTACTCTATCTGTTGTTTTACTATTCTACATACTGCTATTTCACTTTCTTATAGATGCCTTGGGCATATTTGGATGCTTTCTTAGATTGTCGATAATCTCCATGTGGACCGTTACTGGGTTTTATATCATGTCCCTGTATGTGACATGGGGTATTTTTCTATCATTGTCTAGGTGGGACTTCCACTTTTCTGGATGGATATTTGGGTTCCAATCTTCAGATGTGAAAATGTAATGACTTCATGGACTGTTTTACTTCATATAATATATTCAAAACAACGTTTTTCCTCTTTTAAAATTTCATTTTTTTTAAAAATTGAACCCGCCGTCGGTATACCGACACCTTGTAAGCGTCGGAATTGCGACAGCTTAAAAACGTCGGAACACATTTCGTCGGAATTGCGACAGTCTACAAATTTCAGACGAGCGACGTTAAAAATGTCGGACCACATTTCGTAGGAATTGCGACAGCTTACAAACGTCGGAAGAGCGATGTTCAAAACGTCAGACCACATTGCGTCGGAATTGCGACCGTTTACAAATGTCGGCAGAGCGACGTTCAAAACGTCGGACCACATTTCGTCGGAAGTGTGACAGTTTACAAACGTCGGAAGCGCGACGGTTCCGGAGACGTCGGAACTGCGACGCCTGTTCGGAAGCGACGGAAGAAGTGTTGATAGTGCGACACTTTTTAATTGCGTCGGAACTGCGACGGCATGACAAACCACGTTTTTCCCGCCCTCGAACTGTCGCTCTTGCGACGACTATGTGTCGGAATAGCGACGAATTGGTCGTCAGAATTTTCGCCAAATTTTCTAGTGTATGGAAGGTGACATTGCTAGCTAACGCAAAGATATCTTCCTTGGTGAAGCCACCCAATGTTATATGGTTGCGGGTGTGTTGTGGTAGGTAGGTTGAGCCGCTTCACAACCTCAGCTGAAATGAGGTTCTTCTGGCTTTCGCTATTGGCAAGGAATTGCAGTGGAGAACCCTTCACCCACATCTCAGAATGGAAGAGGCACTCCCCCTCCTCTGGATCCTAGGGCTCCTCCCTCTGGAGCTTCGTGGTGGCAATGGTGGCACTAGGTTCCACATCAATGATACACTTCCCTTTGTCATTCCACTTTTCCGATTTTGACTTCGAATCAGAATATGCATCTGATTCGGATGCCTTCCGTTCGACCACTAGTGACTGTTTGGCTCGACACTTGCTTGTGTTGTGAGTTGAGTTGTTATGAAATTCACACCACTTCCCTGTGTCCTTCTTTGGATTTTTGTTGTTGTTCTGAGTCGGCCCACTTTGTCTTTTCTCCTTGTTCTGCCATTCGAGGGCGTCTTTCCTTGGCTTCAGATTCGTGGATCCAAAGTCTCACTTATTCTGCTTAAATTTATGCTCAATCTTAGCGGCATATTGATATGTTGTTCCAAGCGAGGTAATTTCGAGGAACTCCATTTCCTCCTAAATGTATTTGTGCAAACAGTTGCAGTAATTGAGCACCAAACGTTTTTCTGAATCTTTAATACCCAACTTTGTGCGCAGGGTATGGAACAAATTCGTCAGCTCGTGCACATCTTAATCCCTTTGTTGTCGCATTGTGGTCTATTAGATGTACTTGTCCTCATAGCTCCCCACATGGTAATATTATTCCTTGATGTCGTCTCAGAATGAATTCTAAGTGGGTGTGGTTGAGAACAGAGAGGATTCTCTCTTGTATTTTTTCGCTCAATAGGTTTCCTACCAGTCTTTGACATGGAGGTTGGCTTGAGGAGTACAAAAGTAATTTTTTCTCGGTAAGAGAAATCATGGACTGAGAAATACCCTTCCAGCAAATTCAACCATCTATCTACGGTTTCTAAATCTATTTTTCCTTCAAATACAGGAATGCCTAAGTTGACTTGTACCTTGAAAGAAGTGGCGCCTCCAAAGTGGCTGCTGGATGCATATGCGACGTCGGTGGGCAACCGTTGAAGGATTTGGACAAAGTTATCCATCATCGCGTTCCTTTGTTTCTCAAGGGCATCCTCGAGCAATATTTTTATAGGATCTCATGCTCCATATTCTTTATTTTCTTCCCCCATGGGCAGCTGTCATGGTTTGCGAGGCCAAACTTGCAAAGGTTCAACCAGATCGAGCACTAACTCCTTATACCCCGACCTCGTTGGGGACATGCAAAGAAGGATCGAGAAAGAACAAACCGCTATGATACCACTAATCCGGACTTATGCAGAATCACAATAAAATATAGTACTAAACATAAATGCAGAGATGCAGCAGAAATAAAACTTCATTTCATTAATATCAAATAACATAAATATGCTTACAGACAGAATGGACGTAAACTAGCTAGGGCGATGGTAGCTTATCTCTGAGAAGAGATGTGGCCGCTACATGCCTCTGAACTTTGTTACAATGAGGCTTGAAGGACTATTTATTATTGAGAAATAATAGAAAACCCTAAACATCCAAAAACCTAATCCTAGGAGATGAAATGCCAAACTATGGACCCCGTTGTGATAAATTGGTACATCAATTTCTGATGGTCGTAACTTTGGCATACGATATCTGTTTGGCACACAGGATACCTCGTTAGAAATATCTATCCGAGGACTACCATTGATGGCAACAAATGTTGAGTTGAAAACTCACATTTTCCACCGGTGATTTTCCAAAAAACACATCATTTAGGGCCTCAAAACGGCTTCGGAAGTTCAGGACCCAAAAAACTGCCAAAATAAGTAAATTGTGCTACAATTAAGGAAACTAAAAAACTGAAAGAAACGATGGTTGGGTCTAAGTGGAATAGGAGGGTGGCCACCAATATCCACCTGGATCATAATGCTTGATATACCCAACCATATTTAAAATATAAAGTGAAGAAATATGCATCAAAGCATGAAGGGAGATTTCGGTTTCTTCACCCAATTGGTGAGGATGAGAAAATTTGTTGGCGATGGGAATAGATTCCTCTCAAGTACATCCATCAACATAGTCCTTATAATGACCATATATATTTTTGTTTCTTAAATTTATGCTTGAGAGAATGTTTTTCATCATAGTTGTAGAAAGGACCCTTGAGTTAATGTTCTACCATTTCAACCCATTTCAACTTGTGGAGCAGGTTGTTGATGAGCTATCTTGTTTTGGTAGGGACATGGAGTAAAATTAGGGAATTTTGATTGAACATAGGATACAACTTCTGCATTGTGCTAGTTGATTGGCCTCCAACCAAATAGCAGGGTGACTCATCTTTACTTGGGCTTTGATTTCCTCCTTAAGACCACTAATAAAACATTGCTTAAAAAATGGTTTATTTAACTTTATATTATAAAAAGAAAATGATCAAAAGCCTCAATATATTCTTCCACCATCCCTATTTGGTGCAATTTTGTAAGATGGCCCCAAAAATTTGTATCCTTGATGAAGCAGGAAAATAAGGATTTTAAAAATTACTTTCATGTAGTGACACTTGGAGATGCTTTCTTAATCCACTACCACCATTTCCTATATTCCCTATCTAGATAAAGGACACTTATTTGGGGTTTTAATAGGTCTTATGCTATAACATGAAATGAAAAGTAGTGCTCTATTTGATCAACCCAACAAGTTGGATCTGACCCATCAAACTTATCCAAATCAACTTTAGGAAAGGAAAGCATTAGATTGTGAGATTAGGCAAAAAATGAGAAGGCATTATTAAGACATTCTTCCTCCTCAATATGCTTACACTTATGGGGACCTTCACCAAAGATATTATCACCCTCCTCAATTTTATCCTTCAACTTCGCAATATAATCAAAACAAAGGGTTGGATTTTGCAACAAGGGAAGACACATTGGTTTCCATTTTTCCAATTGACTAGGAGAGAGACTCAATCTTTTGATTTACTTCATCCAAGATTAAATTTTTGTGGGTATTTTTTATGAGATTACTAGGTCCACCTAAAGGGATAGTCAAAATTTAGCTCACCTGGATTAGTTTCATGAGAGAAATTTGTCAATAGGGGCCACAATTAATGGTACTAGTGGGTTTACCAAAATAGTTACTGTTAGGTCCCTATATTACTAGTGTAGTGATGGCAGGTGAAAACCACAGTCCGAGTTTTATCTAATTCAATCCCATAGCTGTGTATAAATGCATTTCAAAAATTTCATCGCCCAAGCGATCCACAATCCTGGCAATCTTACAACCTTCTTTTTGCTCTCAGTTGGCAAATTTTAAACAAGCAATTCATGGTTATTTTAACATCTCAATTCATAGAATTGAGATATTAATTCAAAAATTCCCTTATGCTTATGGACTCTTCAAAGTATACTAAATTACTCCTTTAATAATAATCCCTCAAAAGGCCCAATCTTGTATAAAACCCTCATGCGCACTTTATGAATATATATATATATGTATCGGCCACCAAGCTTTTTTTCCCATGCATTCACAAGACCCACGCTTCTACGGTTCAATGCCCACTCAACCCCCAGTGTGCTCATACATTAAACCATATTCACCATACCACATAATTCGTGTTGCGCCACTCCGCATACCCAACTTTATATGTGCTACCCAAGGTATCAACATATATTATAGCCCTCGTTAAATAGGTGGAGTGTTATAAAGGAACACCAAACGCGGCACATATATGTCAGTCCTTAAAGAAGGACCAACACCTACTATATAGCCACTCCACCAACCCATTACAATGTTCCATATTACAAGGTGAACCATGCAACGTATAAAATTTGGGCCGCACCATTTCAATTTAATTTAACTCAACAATATATATATATACCGCTGCTCGGGCCCACAGCAATGCATCCACACCTAGACTAACCGTCGACCCGATCAGAGGGCTCTTGTTCCATCGCGCTCCAACATCTGATCGAACGGGCGTAGATGGATATCGCAAGGATTTAAGGACCAGATGTTAGCCCGCGATATGAACGATATTCCAATACCGCTCAAGGACACGTGTCCTACGTCAAGCGATATCGTATTATTTTTACGAAAACAACTTACCACCTACGCCTTTGCGAGATACTGCCGGTTTCAGCCTTCAACTACTGTTATTGTTCATCGAGGCTCTGCTCTTCCACGCAGGGTTCCATTCTAATTCTTAAACACTGTTTTCTTCTTTAAATTTTGCCTACCTACCGATTCTGCTGCACTCAGCAATTAAACCATTCGACTCAACCGATGTTGTAGATTAAACCAACATCGTTCACTCCAGCTGCCAGAGGTTCAACATATATTCCATAATCCGGATTTGAATTGTTCGAACCGTCAACAATCGGGTCAAAACCTCATCGACTTGCTTGAATCCTTCCCATAGAGGCTTGAGACTGTAATTCACTGAGCTCGAAGAGCACAATTGGTACTTCGCACAGAGAGAATTAACTTAATTCTCTCATAATATAATGACGCAGGAGATAAGAAAGGGTCGGATCCCCTCTCAAGCATACAATGAGTTTATAAATTAACTCATTTCCTTTGGGTATGCATCCATTTCGCCATATATATATAAATCAAGACAAACTATTAATTACTCACTGGAATCGATCATACCAATGATCGGTTCTTTCCATTGTTATTCGGATTAAAACACATAGTACTCGCAAGGACTCAAGTCCTTCTCACGCAGAATACAAATTCAGTCAATAATACTAAGTTCATAACTTGCACACAGAATTAATTCATTCCTTGTATAATTTCAACCAAGAATACATTCAAGGTTCACCCAGGAGTTATAAACAGTTGCCTCTTAATTACACACAACTGTAATCAAATTCGAGAACATTCACTTACAATTCCATATTGGGCCAGATCTTCAATTCTACGACCTTTCACTCTGCACACTCTACCGCTTTGAGTAGCTATCCTCCAGCACTCTACACTACATATGCTTTACATTTTATGCTCAAGGATGACCTGAATCGATTCAGGTCCTCAAACAGCTCATCAAACTCTTAACATTCCCAATTCCTAAATTTAGACTCAATAACTAAAACTAATCCTAAATTTGCTCATAACTCTAGGCTGGCTCTTCCTATTCCTAACATAATCAATTCTCTCATGTTCTCAATGAATCGAGAATAGTTACAATTCCCTACCAAATTTATTCAAGATATTAATATTTACAAGAAATTTTAAGAACATGGGACCCCCTATGTCTACTGAGATAGAAAGTGTTTAATTGTGCCTAATGCCCCTGCATCAGACTCCCAATCTTCAATTTGTTCATGATATCCTGATCATGCTTCTTTAATCCCTGTCTCCGGGATCCCATACTCTGTTTTGCTGCTGTTCATCAGCTGCATCATCCTTCAATTTCATTTCTCCAGGTCTCCAAATCTTGTTCTACAATATGCCCCCAGCTATGCTTTCACAATCTGCCTTTGTCTTTCTTTTGCTGAAACTCTCCTGCTTTCCTATTGTTGCCTGCTGCTTCTGAGTCACTCTCATCATCAGCTCCCTGATGTCTTCAATTTATTTGTCCAGCCTATCTTCTAGCTGGAAATTTCCTTGCCCATTGCTGCCTTCAAACTCTGTTGTTTTCAATATTACTGCTGTCACTGTCTTCAAAATTCTTGATGTGATTGTTTTTTCTTTTGCAGATGTCGTTCCCCATGTTGCTTTAGCTGCCACCATGGTTGTTGTTGATGCCAATGTTGCCTCCACCCAAACATCCTGAATATCCTTTAAGATATCTCCCTCAGCAACATTTTTATTTTGCTTCTCATCTGCAGACTCATTTTTAGAAAACAAATCACCATTTAATTTCCTACCAGCAGTGACATACTCATCCAGTATACTAGTAAACAGAATTTGATTCTTCAAGCTAGCATCTGCTCCTCTTTCCTTCTCTTCTTCAATGGCAGTGACAAATTCCCGCATATGAGACATGGTTGTCTCATCTTCCCTCAGCAACGGGTTTTCTTCTCCCAGAAATTCTAAGTCTGGTTCAAGACCCCGAAAATTTTCATCATCTTTCTCTTCAGCTATCAGAGCCATCTCTACTGCTCCAATCATCATGCGGAAATGTTGATCCTTCACTATGTTGTCAGCCAACACAGTTTCCTTCTTATTCATCTCTTTGACAACTTCCAACTGTTGTTCTTCCTCTTTCTCTGCATGATTAACACATGAATCATCAGCAGCAAAATTCCAAGGCCTAAATACCTTCTTCTTCTCTGACAACACATCAGTATGTTGTTCAGAACTCTCCCTTAAGTCCTCCGTCAGCATCTCAGTATGCTGACCTGCATTCCTCAAGAGACTGTCAGCTAGTATCCTCTTCCTTTCAACATTTGGTTCATGGATGCTCTTCTGCTGTGATTCATCAAAATTAACTCCTTCATTTTGCTGAATCGTTTTCTTCTTATCCTCTGGTCTTTGATTGTTATTCATGACAATTCTTTTGTCCTGACCTTCAGCAAATTCTCTCGTGCATAGGTCCTCTGCTTCTCCCATTCTCTTCTCTGAGAATCCAGCCTTCTATACACTTCCACAACTTCAATAGGAGTAGATCTCGGGAACCTCACACAACCTTTTATGCCTATGCTTGTCTTTGACCAATCCTCTGCTGGTCCTTCTCTCTAAGCCTCAACATTCTGCTGAATATCTTCATTTGATTCTTCTTTCTTCATTTCTCCCTGAGATTTCACTATCTCAGCATTGATCTGAACAAATTTCATATTCAATGTCTCCTCCTCATCAACAAACTCTAAAGCTTGTCCATCTTCTAGTGGTGTACCTGCAAACACACACAAATTTTTAGTTTTCAAATCACAAGACTTTTCAGTCTTGGCTGCTCCCTCAAGCACTTCTTCTTGAACAGGTCTGCACATGGAATCTTCAATTTCCATCCTTGCCTCAAGAACTCGAGGTTCTTCTTCCTCTGTGGAGTCTGTCATCACTTCACATTTGTCAGACTAAAAAACACAAGCCCTTACATCATCTGGACTTGTCCAATAACTTAGGAAATCCTCAATGACTTCCTCTTCAGTAAGACAAGCTTCTTGCTGCCTCGAGTCTTCACCATGTCTCACAAGATCTCTTGTAGATCTCCACTCTTCATCCGAGCTCTGTTATGCTTCACAAGTAGAAATTTCTTCTTTCAACTCAGCTGCTCTGAGTTCTTCTCTCAATAACGCAATCTTCTTTTGCCTCAACCTCAAGTGTAATGGTTACCATTTCACGCTCTTCCTCATGAGCCAACCAACTCTCTGGCTTTCTTCTATCATTCTCTCCAGTTTATAAAAATGCTCTGTAATCTCAGCTATCTCTTCCCACCATTCTTCATCAGTGGAATTATTCCTCATGCCATTTTCTTTGGTATTTTCTTTCTTTCTTCCGCTATGGCCTCTCTTAGAACCTCTGCAATCTCTGCTGTGGCTATCAGTAGCCATTTTCTCGTACAAGCTGCACTAAGCCTCTGCAACAGCAAGATCTCTTGCTGCGACTCACCTCACCAATCCCTTCCTCCGGATCTGGATTTTGGTAAGTACTGGTCCCCTGTCTGCTGGAACCTTCTGAGCACTCTCTTCTTCTCTTCCTAGGCTTCACTCTGCAACTTTCCTCAAGAACACCTCTGCTCTCTTCTTGTCCAACCTCTGTTGGGAATTTTTCCAGGTTCTGCCACACTTCTTCTCCACTCAGAGTCCCTTGTTGGGCTCTTCAATCACTGCTCTCAAAGTTGTGAGCTGCTTCAGCTGAGATGTCTTCAATTTCCTGCACTCTGACTTCTGCAAGCAATCCTTCAATCAGATTCAAACACTGCCCATATTCTCTTGAGAACACTGAAATTGTTCTCTTTATCCAGCCTCTAGCTGAATATCAGGCTCACTGCCTTCACTATCAAGCTCTGTCTGCACTTTCAACAACCACAATTCTGCAATTACAATTTCAAATCAGATTTAAAGTTAATTACCTGCAAGATCATGATCTTGTCTTCCACTCACTCTGCAATCCTGTTCACTGTACTCTGTGTGCTTTTCCTATCAGATCTTGGAACCTAATATTCCCCTTTCAAATCGGTAATTACCCTTCAACAGATTTAGAACTTCAAATTTTCTGCATTCTCTCATCACGCGCACTGTATCTCTGCATGCTGCAATTTTATCAGTTTCCACAAGTCTGGTTTCTTTGCATTCACCAAACTTGGACTTTTTCAAAAAGAGCTATTCCAGCTTTGATACCACTTTGATGGCGGGTGAAAACCACAGTCCCAATTTTATCTAATTCAATCCCATAGCTGTGTATAAATGCATTTCAAAAATTTCATCGCCCAAGCGATCCCCAATCCTGGCAATATTATAACCTTCTTTTTGCTCTGAGTTGGAAAATTTTAAACAAGTAATTCAGGGTTATTTTAACATCTCAATTCAGAGAATTGAGATATTAATTCAACAATTCCCTTATGCTTATGGACTCCTCAAAGTATACTAAATTACTCCTTTAATAATAATCCCTCAAAAGGCCCAATCTTGTATAAAACCCTCATGTGCACTTTATGAATATATATATGTATCGACCACCAAGTTTTTTTTCCTATGCGTTCACAAGACCCACGCTTCTACGGTTTAATCCCCACTCAACCCCCGGCATGCTCATACACTAAACCATATTCACCATACCATATAATTCGTGTTGCGCCACTCCACATACCCAACTTTATATGTGCTACCCAAGGTATCAACATATATTATAGCCCTCATTAAATAGGTGGAGCATTATAAGGGAACACCAAACGCGGCACATATCCGTCAGTCTTTAAAGAAGGACCAACACCTACTATATAGCCGCTCCACCAACCCATTACAATGTTCCATATTACAAGTTCAACCATGCAATGTATAAAATTTGGGCCGCACCATTTCAATTTAATTTAACTCAGCAATATATATATATATACCGTTGCTCGGGCCCACAGCGATGCATCCACACCTTGAATAACTGTCGACCCGATCATAGGGCTCGTGTTCCATCGCGCTCCAACATCTGATCGAACGGGCGTAGATGGATATCGCAAGGATTTAAGGACCGGACGTTAGCCCGCGATATGAGCGGTATTCCAATACCGCTCAAGGACACGTGTCCTACGTCAAGCAATATCGCATTATTTTTATGAAAACAACTTACCACCTACGCCTTTGCGAGATACTGCCGCTTTCGGCCTTCAACAACTGTTACTATTCATTGAGGTTCCGCTCTTCCACGCAGGGTTCCATTCTAATTCTTAAGCGTTGTTTTCTTCTTTAAATGTTGCCTACCTCCCGATTCTGCTGCACTCAACAATTAAACCATTCGATTCAACCGATGTTGTAGATTAAACTAACATCGTTCACTCCAGCTGCCAGAGGTTCAAGCATACAATGAGTTTATAAATTAACTCATTTCCTTTGGGTATGCATCCATTTCGCCATATATATATAAATCGAGACAGACTATCAATTACTCACTAGAATCGATCATACCAATGATCGATTCTTTCCATTGTTATTTGGATTAAAACACATAGTACTCGCAAGGACTCAAGTCCTTCTCACGTGGAATACAAATTCAGTCAATAATACTAAGTTCATAACTTGCACACAGAATTAATTCATTCCTTGTATAATTTCAACCAAGAATACATTCAGGGTTCACCTAGGAGTTATAAACAGTTGCCTCTTAATTACACACAACTGTAATCAAATTCGAGAACATTCACTTACAATTCCATATTTGGCCAGATCTTCAATTCTACGGCCTTTCACTCTGCACACTCTACCGCTCTGAGTATCTATCCTCCAGCACTCTACACTACAAATGCTTTACATTTTATGCTCAAGGATGACCTGAATCGATTCAGGTCCTCAAACAGCTCATCAAACTCTTGACATTCCCAATTCCTAAATTTAGACTCAATAACTGAAACTAATCCTAAATTTTCTCATAACTCTAGGATGGCTCTTCCTATTCCTAACATAATCAATTCTCTCATGTTCTCAATGACTCGAGAACAGTTACAATTCCCTACCAAATTTATTCAAGATATTAATATTTACAAGAAATTTTAAGAACATGGGACCCCCTATGTCTACTGAGATACAAAGTGTTTAATTGTGCCTAATGCCCCTGCATCATGTAGTCTCTTAGTGTGTTAGTATAGTCCCCATTATTGTTATTGTTGTACCCCTGTAACCCCCATATTGTTATTATTGTGCCCTTACATTATTATTGTTAGGTCGGCTAGGATACATTGTGGCCCCACTAGGATTACATTGTGACCCCATGGACTCCTATATATAGAGAGGAGGTTTTGTCCTTTGTATCATCCAAGAATTGTTCATTCATGTAATGTATTGGAGGTTTCCCCCTTGAAGTGGCTTATTTCTAAGGCGTTGATATCTCTTTTCTTCTCTTTTTGGAGCTGGTTTCACAACATTTGGTATCAAAGCTTTGGATTCTAGGGTTTCGCTGCTCCAAACAAGTCATCGTGGAATTTTCGCTATAAATTTTTTTCTACGAAGGTTCAGAAGCTGAAATTTTTAGAGCATGAAGCCGAAATCCTGAGGATAATCGTCGCAAAATTTTAGAGCTTGGTTCGCAATATTTTCGGAGATATGATCTGTGGAAGTTAGGTCATTTTGCAGGCTCCTGAATTTAACCTAAACAGGTCATCGTGGAATTTTCGCTATAACTTGTTTTCTACTAAGGTTCAGAAGCTGAAATGTTTAGAGTACGAAGCCAAAATCGTGAGGAACAACTTCGCAAAATTTCAGATCTTGGTTCACAATATTTTAGGAGATATGATCTGTGGAAGTTAGGTCTTTTTGCAGGCTCCTGAATTTAACCTAAACAGGTCATCGCAACATTGTCACTATAACTTGTTTTCTATGAGGTTTTAGAAGCTGAAATTTTCACAGAGAGAAGCCAAAATCCCGAGGAACCTCCTGTAGAAATTTCAGATCTTGGTTCACAATATTTTGTGAGATATGATCTGTGGAAAATAAGATTGTTTTAGGCTCCTGAATTTCATCTCAAAGAGGTGACCGTGGGAAAAACGACATAACTCTCTCTTTGAGTGTCAGATTGGGATTCTGTAAAAAGTGGCCACAATTACACAGACTGTAGTTTTCGGCATATAAATTTCAGATCTGAAGGAGGAAACAGTGACACGTGGCAAGTCGTACAAGTTCGCTCTACTGAACCAATCCATAATTAGGTCATTGTGGGAGATTGGACATAACTTTTCCTTGAAGAATCCAAATTAGGTCAGACCTGTGGCATTCAAAAGAAGATTTAGAATGCTACTTCAGGGCTGAATTTCAGATATTGAAGATCTTAAATCACAGGGATAATTTAGTTTCAATATTGAGCTCCTCAAAAGCAAAAAATAGGTGTGTATTTGTTTTTTAAAAATTGTATAACGTATGTTTGAAAAAGCAGTTTGAAGTGATTCCAAGGGCATATTGAAGAATATTTATCAGCATTGGGTTATATAATGCCTCCAAAAAATAATTCCATACTCATTAAGCCCTCAGAAATATATACTATGACGCATGAAGAGGAAGAATTGTAGTATGAGATATCAAAATTACGGTACCAAGTGAAAAAAATTTCAATCTTACGAAGAGCAACCAAAGATGACATAGATGGTTTAAAAGCAGAAATGAAGGCTAATTTGGATGGTTTGAAGGATCAAATAAAATCTAATATGGGTGGTAAAGTAGTGGAAGATCACATTGAGCATCAACAACAAGTTCTCCAACTCTCAAAGGATAACCTAACTTTGGTGCAGAATCAAATGAAACAACAGGAAGATCAACATCACATCGAAAGAAGTTCTGAAGCAGTCACAGAAACAAGAACTCAACAAGTACGATCAATTTCAGAGTATCTCAACAAGTGGAAGAACTTTCCTGTACAAAATTACACATGGGAGAAAGAGAATTTTATACAGAAGCACCAAGAAATAATCAACCGTTGAGGACAACACTTGTTTGAAGGAGAGGGGCATGTTAGGTCCCTATATTACTAGTGTAGTCTCTTAGTATGTTAGTATAGCCCCCATTATTGTTATTGTTGTACCCCTGTAACCCCCATATTGTTATTATTGTGCCCTTACATTATTATTGCTAGGTCGGCTAGGATACATTGTGGCCCCACTAGGATTACATTGTGACCCCATGGACTCCTATATATAGAGAGGAGGTTTTGTCATTTGTATCATCCAAGAATTGTTCATTCATGTAATGTATTGGAGGTTGCCCCCTCGAAGTGGCTTATTTCTAAGGCGTTGATATCTCTTTTCTTCTCTTTTTGGAGCTGGTTTCACAACAGTTACTTTGGAGTGACACCACAATGATCAATGCCACATATGGAATATTTTGCGTTAGGTATACCATAATGGTATCAATGATTCCTATTTTTTTTTGTTTTTTAATAATTCAAAGGGATTATTACTTCTTTATGAGTATTATTGCATTAATGAAATTCCCAAATTTTATAGGATTATAATTGTCTATGTTATAGAGGTAGGGGTTTGTAGGGAGAGACTAGGGTTTTTAGGGTATTAAGGACAAAGAAGTGTTAAGTGCTATAACTCTATGATATTTATAGTTTCTAACAATAGTAATAAGCTAAATTTTTCATCGCACCATCTAAGGAGGATAGCCTATACTCTTAGCCATACTAAGGGATTCCCTAGGACACAAAAGTGATATCCTTGAGTGCTGTTCTTAGTGTACTATAGGATTAGGATGGCTAACAAGAATATGTAAGGTTGGTTTTAGGTGCACATTAGGGATTTTTCATATACCCAAAAGCATGTGGAAGACAAGTACATATACAAATTTTGTTTAATGTAGCATTACTCAAAGGGGTACTAATAGAGGTTATAACACTGTTCAACCAAGTGATGTCTCTTGTATTTTCTACATGTATTTTTCCTTAGCTACAGGGTTACCCTCAATGAGAAATCTCTATGCTATTTAAAGATCCCATAACATGTCTCTCGCTAAAAAAAATTGTTAAAATTAGAGTGTGTGTTGGGTAGGAAAGTGCTCTAACACCACTTATGATAAAAGAGGTCTATCATATAAGTCAAAGTTAACGTGATATATGATTTAATAGAAAATAATAAAATTTGAATAGTACATTTTAATAAAAAAAATAAAAATAAAAATTGTTTAATCACAATGTAGTTGTAGTTTAAATGTTTTAGAGTTTTTAACTTTTTTGGGATATTTTTTAGTCAAATTTGATTGGAATTTGATAGAGATTTGGGGGAACAATTGAATAAAATATTTTAGGTAATTAAATTTATTTATATATTCAAAAATGTATTTGAAATAACAATTTGGAATTTGTTAGAGATTTGTGAAAACAATATTCTCCACAAAATTTTCAAAGAGCTAAATCTATTTATATATTCAAAAATACATTTTAAACAACAAAAAAATAACAATCCCATCAAAATAATTTCAAAATAGCAATATCATAAAAATGATTTCAATTTCAAAATAGCAATATCATAAAAATGATTTCAATTTCAAAATAGCAATATCATAAAAATATTTTCAATTACAAATAAGTGAGTAACATTGGCAAAGGTTTATAAGCTGGAAATGTTCATGCTTTAGAAATGTTAGGACCTCGTGCCTAAATTTCAACATATAAAAAATATGGCATAAAACAGATATATGCCAAGTGCCAAGTTACAGGAGCACAGTAGCCTACCATGCTTTCACTTTGGTGCACAAATAAGAAGTAGGTTAACATCTTGGAGGCTAATGACCTGACCACGGTGAATGAGCAACACAGAGTGATGTCGTGCGTCCTCACCAACATAATATTAAGGGTTATGACAATTTGCAGAAGCTGATTGTCCAAACAACCTAAACCTTCTTCTACTAATGGGAACCCATGTCAAGCAGTGAAAGTGCATGGCGTGCAAAAGATTGAGATTTCTTCCTCTGGTCATAAGGGCAAAGTTGAGACGATCAATCTGTTTGGTAAACTCCTGTTTGTCAACTATTTGATGAAATCATCAACAAGGTCGGCCTAGCAATGGGATTTTAGAGCTTGTGAAGTCAATGCTAAGGTGGACTATCACTTTGAGTTTGCAGGTGAATCCTCAGGACTCAATCGTTGTTGCAAAGTGCTAGTTGCAGATCACATCTCCATGGTAGAGTCCTCAGCCAAGGCATGCCCTGTTCTGCAGTAGATGATGTCCAAAATGATTCTTCTATGCTTTAGCCTCCTTCCAAAGAACTTTAATCGTGGAAAGAATGCAAGTCAATCCAGTGTTACAGTCACAAGAGCCAGGTATTGATGAAGTCAATTATAGTTACCATTACCCATGGGTCATTTGTGTATTTAACTGGTTGAAGCCATCAATCTCTCTTCTTACTCAGTTAAGGATTAAAGCCATATAGACTATCTCATTTTCAATGCATCTCTGTTTTAAAGGGTTTCTTTATTGTATATTTTGGCAATCCTTATGATCACAATCATGTTTCGGAAGCAATTTGGAAGAAGCCCCTGGTTTTGGGGTGAGTTTGCCTCTTTTTTACATATTGGATTTTAAAGTTTAATAACAATGATTTGTCATTTCAATCTTTATCTGGATGCCCCTGCAGAATTTACCTCTCTTTATTAGGTATCTGCAAATGTAAGAGTAAGCATTCTCTTTATTTGGAATCTGTAATGTAACAGTGAATTGGAAATGCTCTGGAGGTGATTTCTAGACCTTGCCAAAAGCCAGATCCAAAAGTGCATCATCCCTTGTGCCAACATATATGTAAAAGTTGACTGGAGTCAAGGTCACTTAAAGAGAATCATTTTAAAGTAAAATTGAGTCAAGGTCTCCAAAGCATCATTTTGAAGTAGAATGATTGTAGTCAAATATATGTCAAATGGACCTATGTCAAATGGAAAATGAAGGATGCTTGTACCAAGGCCAACATCTCAGATCTCACTAGGAAGAAAAGTAAACACTAACAATGCCTGAGATTGAATATGACTCCTAAAGCAACTCGAAAGAAGGAAGCCAGATACTCTGAATCAAGTTCTTTAATACTGTGCTAAGTTTCTCCTTTTAATCAATGAACAGCCATCTGACTAGTCGTGTAAACTGAAGCAAATCCTCATATGCATATTATTCCTACAGTTAGAGCTTCAGGGATGAAGCTGTGGCATGATTTAGACTACTCTGATATAGAGCAAAGACCCCCCTTGGACTAATTCTAATGAAGTTTGAGAATGAGTTTCACTGTAACTTCCACCAACCCTACATCGTTCAATTATGCAAAGATATACTCCCCCACACATATATATAAAAGAATCACTATTAGAGATCCTCAAATGAGAAGGTGCAGTGTATAACAGTGATCTGTAGGCCAAATTAGGCATAGTTGTCGTTAACTATTTGATTCAACCCCTGAAACCCAATTTTAAAAATCAGACACCTAATCTGGGTCTGTCATAATCACAAACCAAAACATGAATATTGTGATTTACATTCTCCATTTGATAATGTAATTCTTTGTGCGTTTTATTGATTCAAAATCAAGATGGCATACCAATCACAATGGAGTTTTTCCTTGTTATTGCCCAATCACTTTTTATCAAAGAAACTACTTTATAAAAAAATGCTGCCATGGATTTCTTGAACAAACTGAAACTATATGTATATTTAATTTAACAAAATATACAAAAGTTACACAAAGTTGCTTTTGCAGGAATGATTTCCGTCTGTTGACAGGAAAATCAAGAACAGTATAAACAGAAGTTATTACGCTGCAAATTCCGATACCCTCGACTCAAAGCATACATTCCAGGGATGTCAAAAAGAAGTTGAGTGCGAAGCATTGAAAGATGATCTACGTGAGAAAGATTTTTTCACAGAAGACGTCATGCCGGAGGCGACGGAAGACACGGAGCGCACAAGAGCTGCGGCTATGGCGGCCTTCACTTGCCCTCTTCGCGGGATGGCCCTTCGCCGGCTATGGAAACCCTCGCCACATTTGTCGCCCATGGCCCATTTTACTGCAGACTGTCAAGCGGAAAACCACGCTCCGAGGATGTTGCTATAATTATTGATTGAAGGAAACATTGTTGGTATTAATAAAGTGTGGACGAAATCCGCTGGTACCATATCCAGATCCTGTAATACATCATATTGACCAAAATCACTATAGGGAACAGCTCGCAAATTCAATTTATCTAAATATAATGGGCCATGTTCCGACCTGAAAATGATGAAACTAGAAATTTAGCATTCAGAATCGACTCAAGTCAGTGTGAAACGAAGAAAAGTTGAATGCTAGTTGTACGAAATTTATTCCTTTTGACAAAAGTAAAATATTTAATCATTAGTCAATTCATTTTGACCATCAATGTTCATAAATTTTGACCACAATGTTCATAAATTTTGTGGGTTTACTGAATTTTAGGAGAATTAGTGGGCGGTTGAAGTATTATTAGTCCCTGCCGCCTGCGGCATGGCAGGGACTATAGTAATCGAAACGATAGGGATAGCATTACTTTCAATGACTTTTTTTAGACAATAACCAATGTTTTACGCTGAATGTATTTTTTGATAGTGTAATTTTCTTTTGCCGTCTTATTTGGCCTCTTCCCGAGGCAGGAGGCTCTAACCATATGCTATATTCACGATTGTCTTTCTTATTTTGCAACATTTTGCAACATTTTGCGATTGCTAAATTAATGTTAACATTAATTTAAAGCATTAAATGTTATCGGCTAATGACTTGGGTTTTTGACTATATATTAAAACATCTTAACACTACATCCATGACACCATGCTAATACGGTAGGCACATCCTCCATATCTGCATGTACGCTACCACTATGCTAGTATGGCAGCCAGCCACGTGCATGTACTCTGCCACCATGCTAGTACAGTAGCCACCTCCCATATCTGCATGTAGGCTGAGACAAATCCACTGCTTGTGCAACCTGTTCGCCTATTGAAAAAAACATCATGCATGTATGCTCTACCTGAGTTAGAGGCGGGTTCCTGGCGGGTTCGTTCTCTGTAACTACGTGAAGAACAGTGACAAGATCAGATATCTGCAAGCCTAAATACAACTTTCTCAAGAGTGCAGAAAAAAAGTAGAGCAAGCTAGAATTAAGCGAATTAAGCAAGGGGAAATAGGAAGAAGTCCAGAAGAGTTATTTCGATGGCAGATGCAAGTAAGAAGCCTAGAGGCCACAAGTAAGTCTCTCTCATTCCTAAACATTTTCGTAGTTATTTGTGCGTGGTTCTGGGCTTCTGATGCTTTTTCTACTTGTTACGCTATTATTGTCATCTGTGTGTGTATATCATGCCGTCTGCTTGAGGAGTTTGACGCGGTGAACTCAGTGGAGAGGGGAAATGGCGTCTATGGAAGATATTGCAGTGGCGGGAGCAATAAATTTCTTGATTTCCATTTCATTTCTGTTTGCTTTTGCATTTCTGAGATTGCAGCCGATGAATGATAGAGTATACTTTCCGATATGGTATCTGAAGGGGTTGAGGAAAAGTCTGAGGCATTCATCCAGATCAACTTTGGATTGGGCAAGTTTCTCAATTTGGATTGCAGGACGTACATGCGATTCCTGACTTAGATACCGGAGGCTCTCAGAATGTCAGAGCCGGACTTCACGGATCACGCAGGCCTTGATACTGTTGTTTATCTTCGGATATACATACATTCTCGGGTAAGTAAACCTACTCTGCAATACTTCTCATCTTTTTTTTTCAAACGACATAGAATTACATTCCAGTAATAAATACTCGAATTATCTGAGATATTAGAGTTGAAAAGGGCAATGACAATAATTCAGTTAGTTGAATTTATCTCATGTAATATTAGATATCTATTTATTTGAATTTATTAGATATCAAATGGAAATATATTAATCCCCTAGGCAAATATATACTTGATGTTACTGTTAAAATTACAGTGCTAGAATCTAATTACAGTGCTAGAATCTAAGCATCACCCACTGTGGTGTTTCATAAAACACAAAAAAGGCTGCGGTAATAACTCCATGGAACTTTTATGAATTTGAAAGAAAAAATAATACAAAAACAAAATTCCACTAAAAATCCAACAAATAATTCAGAAATATTAGAAAACAAAGACAAGAGAGTTCCACTAGAAGAAACACAAGGATTCATTTCTATTATCTCCGCATAAAAATACTGAAACAAGGATTAATAGCTCCATAGTCTGCCTCCCTCACGAATTGAACGCATGACCTGAACGTAGAAATTAAACACATGATTCGCCCTGTTCTTCTTCTGTCATAGTTGGTTAATTTTAATGAAGTGCGGCGATGTATTTAAGCTTACCAGGTAACTAAGACTGGGCTCAAATCTGAGATGATGCAGAGGTGAACAGACTGGAAGGAACTGTCAAATGACTATCGTGTGAATCCAGCTTCTGCTGATGTAGAGACTACTTGCTCTTATTGTTCTTGTCTACTACCAAGGTAACTGACCGTAACAGTAGCAGCGTTAAGCTTAATTCCCAGCCGGGGTTTTATCTCTTAGGAAAATACTTTTTGTGCTATCAGGCAATGGACTATTTCTCAGGCAAATATAGGCATCATGATATCTGGACACAAATACAGATTTCAAGGTTTGCTCATTAGAGTGACGCAGACATGTGCATTGCATGCATCCAACATGTAATAGTTGTAGATGTTTCATGTTTTTTATTTTTTAATTATTCAATTGATTATATATACGTAATAGTTGTAGTTATAGATGTTTCATGTTTTTTATTTTTTAATTATTCAATTTATTATATATGTAGTTTTTTTCTTCTTTATTAAATTTACATATGTATGCAAAAACACACCCCTTAGTTATTTTATCGTTCTATATTTCTTAAATAAAGAGCTTGGACCAATTTGGAATTTGAAAGTATTGGCAACTTTAAGGTTGTTCTATATTTCTTAAATAAAGAGCTCGGACCATTTGGAATTTCCAATTCTGGCAACTTTAAGGTTGGAACCGTTGAAATTTGGAATTCAGAGAAAAAAATTAAGACTCTGCCACATCCCGTGGTAACAAGAGTGCTGTAGCGCGTTGTTGTATTTTCCACTCGAGTGCATATCATATTGCATGCCAGTCACGGTTTGATTCAAATTATTAACTGTAATCCACCCAAAGCCCATGCTTTGAGTGATCATAAACCTGCTATAAACAAGTCATAACCTTGCTGTAAATCTGTTACAAGTCTGTTACAACACCTATTATAATCCACTTATATCCATGTTATATATATATATATATATATATATATATATATAAGCTGTCATAAGCCTGTCATAACACTAACACTTATTATGGCCCAGTTATAACCGCGTTATATACTTGAAACAACTTTTTTTTTATCATCCTGTGATAAACCTGTTATAACATGCTTTTTTATCTCTGTTTGATAACGTTGGAAACCTGGAGGTACAGGAAAATTCCTGGTTTTGATCAAATTGACCTCTTTTAGCAGTTTGCATGAGAGAGAATTCAATTTGCCATTTATATACTTGAAACAACTTGTTTGTTATCTTCCTGTGATAAACCCGTTATAACATGTTTTTTTATTTCTGTTTGATAACGTTGGAAACCTACAGGAAAATTCCGGTTTTTGATCAAATTGACCTGTTTTAGCAGTGTGCATGAGAGAGAATTCAATTTCCCATTTGGACTATTCAGTTGTTTTTATAATTTCTTATTCATAAAGAGGCGGCTAGGCCATTTAAGAATAATTCAACTTCAGTTTCATGAGAGACATCTAATTTCTGATAACATGTACGTTCGCAGTTTTGATTAGATATTTTATGTTTTAATCGAAGTTCTACTACTACTATCGGCAGGGACTTGCTGCCTCTGCAGCTCTCCTTGTTTATTTATAATTAGTTTTAATACAGTAAATACCTTCTTAGATTTAGAAATTATTCTCATAATTAGTGGATTTTAACAAATTGTTCTATTGTATTTGAGCAAAATTTGTAATTCGAGAAGGGAGTGCAAAGGTTTTAGAATTCATAGGTTATGAGGTTGTGAGTGTATTGAACGAGAGATTGAGCAAATCAAAATTTTTTTTTTTTTTTTTTCATCTCTTGAATTTATATTGATGTGTTTGTGTAGTGTGGTTTTCTGTTAATTGAATTGCTTGAATGTGTGAATTGTATCTCATAAATCGTGGAGTATGTTGATTTTCTAGTTTGAATTCAACTGTTGATCGAGTTAAATTTACAAGGGGAGAATCATTAGTGGGTCGTCGAGTCATTGTTTTAATTGCAACATAGTTCGGGTTCACTGACAAAGTTAAGAAATCATTGAAATATAGTGGAAGGCCAAAGATAATTAAGATTGGGAATTTTAAAAAAAATCCATTGCAGACCTTTTTACTCCTTGGACCAAAAAATTAACCAAATAGTGAAGCATTTCATTGTGGGACCCAATTCAGGTATTCAACCCTTTTTTTTTTAATTTGCAAGTCACAAATTCCCCTAAACTCTGAATTACTTGAACTAGTTTGGGACCCAATCTTGGCATATTTGGGATTTCAGCACTTTATGAGTTGCAATTGACATACTTCATTTCCCCCCTAACTTTTGAATACCCGGGACTACGACTGGTGTATTTCTTTGGGACTCTAAACTATTCAAACCCTTGAACGGGTCGAACTACCGTGGGCTCCACAGGAGTAAAATAAACCCTAATCGAAAAGTTTGTGATTTCAGACTTTGGATTTCAAGAGAGAAAAATAAAGGTTGCTTTGAAAGATCATATCGGCATCAATTTTTGGTATCAGGGCATTTTCTAAAATAAAAGGAAAAGGGCAGATCACCAAGGAGCAGTTAGAGGAGTAGCTCGAGGAGCGGGTCAAGGGAGATCTGTAGCAAATGTGGTTTCACAAGCTAAAGTGAGGAGATTTCGAGAAAGAATGGAAGCTATGGAGATTACACAAAGGGCAGGAACTAACGGGGGAGATGTCAATAATGTTGAAGAAGAATATTCTAGTGAAGAAGAATGGAAGAATAAACAAAAGAAAAGATGATGAAGATGTTTTCCAAGATGATTGTTAGACCAAAAATGGAGGTATCACTATATGAAGGTATTTCAAATGTTGATGAGTGAACGGACTAGATAAATGCCCTTGATAAATATTTTGATTATGAAGATGCTGAAGGAGGTAAGTGAGTCAAGTACGCATTGACTAGACTCAAAAGTCACACTGCATTATGGTGGGATGAGGTACAAGCTGAGCAAAAAAGGAAAGGAAAAATCTAAAATTAACGCTTGGGACAGAATGGTAGCAAAACTTAAAGGTAAATTTTCACCCAAAAATGATCAAATCGATATTTTCAGTCAATTACATAACCTTAGACAAAATTCCATGTCAATCGCAGAATATAATGAGGAGTTCTATAAGTTAAATATTAGAGCTAGTCATGAGGAAGATAATGGCCAGAAAGTTGTTATATACATAAATAGTTTGAGATTTGATACTCAAGAAAAAATTAGCATGTTATCTTTGAAAATTGTTAAGGATGTGTATTAAGTTGCATTGAAGGAAAAAAAGAAGCTTGCTCAAAAGAAAATTCAAAGAAGTCGAGGAAGGAGTCCTACAAGAGGCAAAGAACAATAGAGTTGAAGAGGAAGAGTCCAATCTGCAAGAGAAAAGTGAGGAACCTCTAACAGTCAATCACCATGGGGATGTGATTTAAGAGAGAGAAGATCATTCTCTAGATGCAGAGGTCAAGGAAGATATTGACAGTCTAGATGTTTCAGATGTGGGAAACTAGGACATGTCTTGGAAATGTCATGAGAATACACAAGTAGGTCAAAGAGATGCTCATGTTGTGGAAGCAGTGTAAGAAGATGAAAATCCAGTTATAATCGAAAAATTTCCTAAAGCAGAGGAGTCATTGCTAATGAAAAGAGTGTTGATCAAAGTTGGAAAAGGAATTTAAAGAGCCAACTCAAAGAAGAATTCTATTCATTACTATGTGCAAGTCGAAGGTAAGTGTTGCAAGGTTGTAATTAATGATAACTTGGCTTCTATTGAAATGGTAGAAAATTTGAATTTGAAAAAACAACACACCCTCATCCTTACGAAGTGTCTTGGTTACAAAAAGGCCACCAAGTTTTGGTTAATGAATAGTGTAGAATAGAGTTCCAAATTGGAAGGCATAAGGATGAATTTGTTTACGATGTAATTTTGATGGACGTTTGTTATATGTTATTGGAGAGGAAATGGACATTTGATAGGAAATCCATCCATGATGGAAGGAAAAATGCATAACACTCTTGAAAAGGATGGCCAAAAGCATGTTTTATTTTCTTTACCAAATGAAGAAGTTAAGGATGAAGCAGGTCCCAATGTACTGCTCATGAGTGGGAAGACATTGTTACGAGAATAAAAAAAGACTAGGTACATTTTGCTTTAATTGGGAAGCCTTAGATAATTATTGCCAACACCAATTTGAATGACTTGCCTGAAGAAATTAGAAGCATGTTAGATCAATTTTCTGACATTATTGTGGATGAGCTACCAAATTGTTTTCCTCATGTTTGATCTGGTAGGATCTCCACCTTTGACACATTTTAAAGGTGTTCATTGTTGGCACATGAAGAGTTCCAAAATAGCCTCGCACACCCAAGATAAGTTCACAAAAACTTTGGAAAAATGTGGACATGATTATATTGTAAATAATTAATACTATAGGTGGGTTTAAGTGCTCATGTATTTTTCATTTAATTTGTATAAAGGGAAATTAGTCTTGTGTGAGAATCCACCTCACAATTATTTTTCCTATACTCAATGAGAGGTTGAGAGTCTCATGAAATTAGTTGAGAGTCTTATGGGTGATTTGAGATTCTCACTTATTTTTCTCATTGAATTGTTGTAAATCCATATTTGGTGGATCTTGTAGTCTCCTTAAAATTCTTGTAGATCATATTTTTGTGGATTTGGTCTCCTTGGATTGTGGATTCATAAGAATTATTTAAATTCCTTATGTGAGATTTTTTTTGGAGTGCATACAAATTTATTGTAATCTTGTTCAAGAGTATGTTATAAACTCTTTGAATAAGCGTATTCATTTTCGTGTTGGAGAATGGGCACTTATGTGAGAGCCTTAACTATTGTTGTAGAGGAGAAGGTATCCCTTTTAGGAGCATGAGCCACATACAATGAGAAGTTTTCATCCCTTGTTGTAAAGAAGGAGAGCGCCTCCTTTGAAAGAGAGATAATAAAATGATTCGTGTATTAAATGAATCTAGAGACATAGCTAAGAGGTTTGGTGAAATCCATTATCAAGATGAGTTTGCAAATTGTCTTCATGTGATTGTTTTTGTTCACTTTGTTTTCTTGAAGTAGAACTATGTTATCAAATTGCATGATTAAGACTGTGAATTTGTGGTATATATAAAGTATCTTTGAGAAGGACAAACTAAGAAATTTTATAATAGTCTAATTTGGGATCATTGTTAAAAGCATTAACCATCACATTGAATTGATTCCCGGACCCACTCTACCAAAGAAAGCAACCTATCGAATTACACCAAAAGAAAAAAAGAGGTGAAGATACATGTTCAGTTGTTAGATAAAGGTCTCATTAAATAAAGTTTGAGTCCTTGTGTTGTACCTACAATTCTAAGTCCAAAAGAAGACGGTGTTTGGAGTATGTGTATCGAATCAAGGGCTATCAATAAAATTATTATCAAGTATTGGTTTCCACTCCCACAAATTTATTCTTTAGTTGATTTCCTAAGCAATGCTAATTTGTTTTCAAAAATTGATTTAAAAGGTGGACATCATCAAATTCACATTAGAGAGGGAGATGAGTGGAAGACGACATTTAAAACTAATCATGGGTTGTACTAGTGGCTTGTGACTCCCTTGGGTATGAAAATTCACCCAACACCTTTATTCGACTAATGAATGAAGTTTTAAAGGAATTCAAAGGAAAATTTGTTATAGTCTACTTGGATGATATTTTAGTGTACAACAAAATGAGAGAACACCTATAACACCTCAAGCATGTTATGGGCTTGCTATAAAAAGGAAATTTTATGATAAATTTTTAAAAATGCAATTTTATGAAGGATGAATTGGTTTATTTGGGTTCATAATATCCAAGGATGGATTGAAAATGGACCAAGATAAATTGAAAGAAATTATAAATTAGCTAATTCCACGAAATATATTCAAGCTAAGAAGTTTCCACAACCTTGCTAGTTTTTATAGAAAGTTTATCAAAGGTTTCAATAGTCTATATGCACCCACTATTGAAACCATCAAGGAGAATAATCAGTCTTTTAAGTGGATTTTAGCAACATATCGTAATTTCAAATTTCTCAAACAAAGGATAACGGAATAGCCAATTTTAGCACTGCCATATTTTAGAAAATCATTTCAAGTTGAGACAAATTCCAGTAGTGTTGCTGTTGGAGCAATTTTAAGTAAGGAGGGATGCCCAATTTCCCACTTTAGCAAAAAGTTAAATGAAGCTAGACAAAATTATTATTCATATGAAAAGAAATTTTATGTTGTTTTGTAGGCTTTCAATAAATGACAACATTATCTTATACCTAAAGAATTTATCTTACTCATTGATAATCATGCACTACAATTTATAATCATTAGCCAAAACTAAAGCAGAGGCATGCTAAGTGGGTGGAATTTTTACAAAATTTCACTTTTATAATTAAACATGGTTCTTCTTTTTGGGCGGAATTTTTCCTACCTCCCTTTGAATTCTTTGGCATGTGGATTTTTCTTGTGCTTCTTCTTTCCTACAGCCTAGATCTCTCTTCCTTCGCACTCAGTTATAGCTTCTGGTCACTTGGCCTACCAGGCTTGGGTCTCCTAATTCTTCCAAGCGCTAAAATTCTGACTCCGCGACTTAAGTAATATAAGGATTACTTGGGCCCTTTCGCCTCGAAACTCATTCAATATTGTTCTATTACACAAGGTCCTATTATGGTTTAGTTCCTAAGCCCTTATGCCATTGATTCTCAACCCTCACCTGATGCACGTGCACATAGATATACTCAGGGCTTGAACTCGGTGGGTTTTCGAAGGAATCAGTCCAAGTATTGCCTACAGAGGCTCTGATAAAACCAAAACATTAGGCCAATATCTAGCCAGTCTTATATAGGGGTTCAAAATCTCCTTGGCTTGCAGCCTGCAGGGAATACACACACACACACATATTTTATATACAAAGATACATCCAAATGTTATTTCTCCTGAGCTTGAACACAACTAATTAACAAATTTTGTCTACCTCTTCATACACATACCACATAGACCAACCAATAGACTCTGGATAATTGTACAAATAAACCTTTCATGAAGGTGAATATTCCAGAGCATTTAAACACAAGAACCCTACATTCCTTATTTATGCAAGAGACAACAGTCCTAAGGAATTAGTATAGCTATAATTTGACACAACAACCATAGATTTAATACAAAACATTCATAGACATAATATTACCAAACACAAAACATAAGATCATACTTATCTTATAAGATATTTGGCAATTGAGAGTGGCACTCTAACTCCGCACCCAACCATAGACAAGCTACAATTACTGTTACTTGTAGTTGTCACTCCCGAGCCTGATTCAGTGCTCGAGGAGGACTGCTACTAAGGGAAATTTCACCTATATTATAGCTAAAAAAGGATGCCACCAAGCCACTCTACATTCATCCTCCAACTACACAAGTTTCCACTTACTCTTTTCATACATAACTAGCATACATACCAGGATGCGACAAAACATATAGTTTCAACTCACTTTCAGGAAAATAGAGAGTCCACATTAAAAAAGGTTCATCAGTGGATAATCTACTGATGGGCGAGAGGACACCTCTTTAGGTGGTTCGTTAGTGAGTCAAGCACCATAGCTTCAGCCCAAAGGAAACTCCTAGTGGTTCAATAGCCCTCAAAATCACCTGAGTGACTCTTTTCAAACCAGTAGGGTCACAATCCACAAGCTTCTAGTGGTTTCTTCATCCTTATAGGCAAGGCACTGATATCTATAAATTTTTTTATCCAACAAGCCTCTGTGAGGGTTCTTTTGTTGGTTCCATCCCTTCAAAGATGGAATATTTCCAACTCTAATCCTTTCTTTCCCAGTATATTCCAATGTTATCCTCCACTTCCTATGCATATGCACGAGAAGGTCATCAGAATGTGTTCTCCCTTCAATGTGTTTGTGTGTGAGAGAATGGGAGAGTGCACCCCCATTTTTTTGCATCTGTGTATGCATTCCTTTTTTTCCAAACAAATAAGCTATTTTCCTTTTTCCCTACTCTACACAACCAACTGCCCAGGAAAATGAAACCCATGCTCCTTTAAATTGTTTGTCGTCTTCTTTCTTGATGTTTGTACTTAAGATACACCTGGGCATGTCCTCTTTTATTAAGTTATATTTATTTCCCAATTAGCCTATTTAAAACCACTCAACTAGCCAGGACTGATATTTAAAATAACAATACCCTCAAGCAATCTCCCTCCCCAAGAAATTTGGAATATGTGTCCCTTCTCTTAGCCTTTAATTAATTAGAGTTTTATTTACAATGGAAATTATTAACTAGGGGATATCACACCTGGATTAAAGGAATGACAAGATGTTTTCGACTGAGGGAGTATAATTCCAATTCGAAGGCCAACATAACAATATTTAAAGTTAGAGATAACACCTCAAATTGGTGGGGTAACTTGGAAAGACAAATTCTCTTCACTCCTTACATTATCACTTGGGAATTATTTGAGAAAGGTTAAAAAAAAGTATCTACCAACATATTATGAAGAATAATAGGTAGGAGCCTTCCATGATTTGGTTTAGGGAAATCGAACAATAGACAAGTATTAGTTAAGGCTCATGGAATTGGTCAAATATGTCACATACATGGACAATGATCAGTACCAGGTAGATAGTTTCATTTATGGGTTGAATCCTAATATTAGGGTAATCATATGGTCATGGAAACCATCCTTGAATGATATATCATATGAAAATGTTTGCTACATAGAATATCACTTGGAATTAAAAGGGGGGACAAGGGTTGTCTTTCTGCAATGACATAGATTTGCGAGGAAGGCCCCTAATACCGTCTCCATGGGAGGAAGTTATAGGTCACCATGATATGGGAAGAGGATTGTACCTAGAATAGTAGCAGTAGGGATTTCAATGGTTGTTAGTGTAGCTTCACCAACATCTTCAGGGACTCATGTGATTCTAGGAAAAATGTGTGGAACTTCAAGTAGGAGTAGAGGCTCTAGGGGAAGAAGCTTA
This sequence comes from Pinus albicaulis, assembly GCA_034641835.2. Lineage (NCBI taxonomy): Eukaryota > Viridiplantae > Streptophyta > Pinopsida > Pinales > Pinaceae > Pinus > Pinus albicaulis. The sequence continues at coordinate 787,210,504 of CM076576.1, forward strand.
TTCTAGAGGGCTCCACAAAACTCTATTCAGAAACCCACTTCCTATCACTCGTTGAGGATGTGGGGGACCTCATCACCAGCATGATTTCCCTAAGTCACAACCCAATACCACATATAGAGAAGGAAAGGAACCGATGGGAAGAGAAGGTAGTAGGGAAAATTTTAAGGACAACAAATTATCTTGAAGTTTAAAAACATTGGTGAATATCATTAGTCCCTCATATACAAACTATAGAATGTTTATTGATATGTTTGTAATTATAATACGATAATTACTACAACCACAAACTTAATAACACACAAATTATGTTTATCTTAATAATGTTTAAGAAATTATGTTCTTTCTTTCTTTAAAAATATTAAAATAGACTCTAAAACCAGCGAAAAATGTAAATGGAATATTTGCATGTACATTCAATAGCGATCTTGAACTATATGTACAGACAATAGAAGTTATGAACTATATGCCAAAACAAATATTAAACACTACACAAATTTAAGGAGCGAGATTATACATAATAAATGGTAACTCAGAATGCATATATATGGCTACACTCCTCAAATACTACAAATCTATATATACACGAAGGAAACATGGATTACTATACTATATTCAATGTATATACTATTGATGAAGCCGAATTTCGTATTCTGCAAGAACCACATGACATAGAGAATGTAATTAAAATAAAACACTATTATGACTGAGATCGATTATTCGTGTTCAGGCCATATGTATAGGAGACAGAGAGCCATATAAATCCAACCATGTAACTTCAATTAAAAAAATAACGAATCCTTTACCATAAGTATCGAAAAACCAATACAGTGTTCCGACGAGGCCATTTGGATTTCATACCCATAATCAAAAGAATATCCATGTATAGTTAAACACTAAATAACGAGAAAATAGTTCAAAACCCTGTTGAGGTATGGGGAGATGCCCCTCAATTTCCACCGAAAAGGGAAAAAACACAAAGAAAACCCTTGCTGGGTGGGAAAGTTTGTAACCCATGAACTGGAGTACACAGTGTTGAAATTCATTAAATCAAACCGTGGAAAATAACTTATGCACTGAAAGAGACAGTAAACGGAGAAGCCTCAGAGTATGTCCGCTTCCGGAGAAATAGTAGCGTCGACAGATAGCTAGGTTAGAAAACGTTACCTGTAAAAGAAGAGGAATTAAACTGTCAAAAAGACTTAAAAACAGGGCATTGTAAAGCCATGAACAAGAGATAACGCAAGAGGCAGATATTTTATTACCTTGGGTCTGTCTGAAATGATGAACCCTCGAACCTGTAGAAAACAATGAACATTTGTAATTAAAATGGGGTTAAATTTGTGCATAAATCCAACTACTTTGTTTTAAAAGAAAAGCGGGACTATCATTCCAAGCTAGTCAACAGAGGGTATTACCTGTAAGGTCGTCGAGAAGAAATGAAACTTGATGTAGAGATTCAAATCGAAAACGGAGAGCCATGGCCGCATGGCGGTCTAGACCTCTATCAAGCGATGAAAAACGATTTAGGTCACTAAGCAGCAACGGAGAAGTTCTGAGCGTGATACTCTTCAGAAAACAAAGGAAACTGTAGAATGACCGTGCGAAGGAGTTACCTTATCATGATCTCACTTGTGTGTTAGTATCTGCTCAACATGGAAATGAGGTTGCAGAGCTCACGAACACTCACGACAGAGCCATAGAAATGAGGTGGTTAGGGTTTTGCCGAGGGTAGGCCATTACCCTAACGAGTTTCAAAAGCAATCAACACTGTCAAAGCTGAGGATAGATCAACGGTGGAGGTGGAGCCATGTGTCAGCTTAAAGTTTTGCAATAAAAACTCGAAGCCAAGGATTGACAACATATAACTCTGTGCAAATCAAATCTTACACCATGGAACAGATCATTTATACAGATTGATCCCTCGTACCCTATGTATTATGCCTATTATGGTTATTAAATTTTCCTCGAGAATAGGACTCATAAACCGCGTGAACTTTATAATCATTGCAAGGAAGGGTTGTACGTTATTACAAGTCGAGAGTTAATTGATACGATTAACATATTGATCCACTGTGGTATGTTTACAATAGATATTGTGACCATGTTGTTATGTCTATAATTAGTCCATGTCTTTTAATTCTATATCCAAAGTGGTTTGTTGTCTAGGTTTCAATAGTAGTATATGCATAGTATTATAAGGTCTCTTATGTTTATATGTATGTTTGGTGGATAGAATTACTATCCTTGTTTAAAAAAATTGTGAGTAGTTTATATGGATGAACGTTACAAGTGGTATTAGAGCGGTGTTCCAATGTTGGGACCAATAAGGGGTCACTTACATAACAATTAATGCGTGTGAATGTGCATAGAAAAAGAATCTAAAGGAATGAATTTATCAATAACCATGAGAAGGGGATCAGTACATCAAACTCCAAGAACTACAGGGGGAATTCACCCCCAATCTAATCAAGAAGCTAATCCAGAGATGTGGTTGCAGTTAAGTATAGATCAACACCAACAAACTAGCGGATTGTTGGAAGAACAACAAAGACAGAACAATAGGTTGTTGGATACGGTGCAACAACTTCAAACGGAAATGGTCTGGGTATGAAGTGACAACAAAAGACTGATGAGGGAGCATGAAAAGACACTTGAGAGTCTTTCAGATAAACAAAATCATCCCACCGCATAGCCTAGCCCAGAAAGGGAAACCCATGTACAAGGCGAATAACAATAACATATTCCTGACAATCCTGAAGGAAGTCACACCCATCGAAGCAATAAGAGTAGGACTTGCAATGAGGCTGAGTCTGAAAATGCTTCTGATCAACAAGAACTGAAGAAGCTGAGAGAGAATTCTGGAATATTAAACCCCCTACATTCGACGGAGAGGCTGAAGATGTGGCAGAAGCTTGGATCATTAACATGAATAAATGTTTTCAAGTATATGATTATGACAGCAAACTCAAAGCTCAGTTGGAAATTTACCAATTGCGAGAGAAGGCCACGTTATGGTGGGAGGAAGTGAAAGAAACGTACGTGGAATCGAAGACTAGAATGTAACCTGGGATGAATTTCAGTGATACTTTAAGTATAAGTACTTGACCAAATGATTCTACGATGAAAAATCTCGAGAATTTAATGATTTACGGCTAAGCCAACTATCTATAGATGAATTCATCACCAAATTCACTTCTCTGTTAAGATATGTCCCATATTTAAAAGATGAGAAGGCAAAGGTACAACGATTTCTGAGTAGTCTACCTGCTCATATGAAACAAATAATTGAGTTTGTAGGCCCAAAAATGATGGATGAGGTAATCCAGAAGGCATGGATGTACTATCAGCAGTCTAAAGCCAAAGGAGAAGTGGGCAGAAATTGGCCACCCAAGAAAGGACAGAAAAACTCCTCCAATTTTAGAAATAATAGACCTGAAAATTATAAGGTTGATATAAGGAATTCAACAAGTAAGAAAACCGGGAAATATCCTCAAAGACCCAGATGGACAGCTAAGGACAAACCCACAGAAGCATCCAACATACCAGATCAAGGACGACCACAGAAACCACTATTGCAGTGCTGGGGATGCGGTGAGGGAAATTATTATAAAAATTGTCTGCATCGTGGGAGGAATGAAACTGCAACTAACATGCAAGAGGCATCCACTGTGGGAGATGCGGCGCGAAATATACCCAGAATCAACTCTGCACTAGAAGATCGGCAATCAGATTTCCAGCCAACTATGATATAACTGGAAGGTAAGATGGATTCTCATCCCATATATATTTTGGTCGATCCTGGTGCTAGTTAAGTTATATAGACCCCCAGATTGTGGAAAAAAATAAACTACAAGGCCAAAAGTTTAAAAATCCTTGGTTAGTATAGCTGGCCACTAGGACAAAACAAAAAGTTCATACCAAAGTTCCAACTGCCTTCTTGAAGTCGGGGATCAGAATTTAATGGTTGAACTAAAAATTCTACCTTAGGCTCATATAATATATTATTGGGCATGGACTGGTTGGAAGCACACTGCTCATTAGTAGATTGCAAGGATAAGATTATTTACTATAAGGTTGAAGATGGAACACGTCAAGAGCTTAAGGGAATTAAGAAGCCCCTTCAGCTGCATCTTATTACAACATCCCAGCTAGGAAGATGCATTAGGAAGGGATGTCAAATCTATGCGATCCAGGTGGGATTTGCCAATTCCAAAGATAAGGCTCCAACAATGGAAAACATACCAGTGGTGCAAGATTTCATGGATGTATTTCCAGAGAGCATACCTAGTTTGCCACCTAAGCGAGATATAGACTTTACCATTGAATTAATGCCAAGAGCAGCACCGATATCGTGAGCACCTTACCGTATGAGTGTGCCTGAGTTAACAGAGCTGAAGATGCAATTGTAGGAATTGTTGGACAAGGGTTATATCCGTCCCAGTGTGTCTCCTTGGGGAGCACTAGTATTGTTTGTAAGGAAAAAGGATGGCACTATGAGGATGTGTATGGACTATAGACAACTTAATAAATTGACTGTTAAAAATAAGTATCCTTTGCCTCGAATTGACAATCTGTTCAATTAAGTAAAAGGGGCAACAATATTTTCGAAAATAGATTTAAGATCGGGGCATCATCAAATAAGAATAAAATACGAGGATATTTATAAAAAAACTTTCCGAACCAGATATGGGCATTACGAATTTGTGGTCCTACCATTTGGCTTGACCAATGAAAATGCAACATTCATGAGCTTAATGCATGGCATATTCCATCCATATCTAGATAAATTTGTTTTGATTTATAGACGATATATTAATATATTCTAGAAATGAGGAGGAACATAAGGATAATTTATGTATAGTGCTGAAAATGTTAATAGACCATCAAATATACGCCGAATTTAGTAAGTGTGACTTTTTCAAGAAACAAATAGAGTATTTGGGACACATCATTTCAGTTGAAGGAATAGTAGTTGACCCTAAAAAGATAAATACTATCATGGAATGGAAGGTTCCTAAAAATGTGGAAGATATTCGGTCTTTCATGGGACTGGATGTTTACTACCGATGTTTTATAGAAGGATTTTATAGAATTGCATTTCCTATAACTTCCTTGTAGCGCAAGGAGCGAATGTTCAACTGGACAATGGAATGCCAATCTAGTTTTGAGAAATTAAAACGATTATCGACCACTGCTCCTGTTCTGAAGGTAGCAAATCCAAATTTTGAATTTGAGTTATGCACTCATGCGAGTAAAGAAGGAGTAGGGGCAATGTTGTCGCAAGAAGGAAAAGTGGTGGCATATGAATCCAGGAAGTTAAGAGATCACGAGAAACGATACTCTGCCTATGATTTATATTTTACTACAGCTGTGCATGCATTCAAGATATGGAGGCACTGCCTATTGGGAAAAAAGTTTGTACTAAATACTGACCATAGCAGTCTAACCAGCTACTTTAAACAAGCTGATTTGAATGCTCGCCAGGCAAGATGGAATGCATTCCTGAGCGAGTTCGATTTTGAAATGCAACATGTTAAAGGAAAATAGAATCGAGTCGCTGATGCATTAAGCAGAAAGCTCATCATATTTATGAATTATATTTTAATGATGTGGAATTCAAGTTTCAGGAAGAGGTAAAGAAGACTGCAGGAAAGGATCCTAAATATCAGTTCCCGTGGCAGCAAGCTCAAGATATGGTAGCACAAGGAAAACAGTCAGACTATGTCATCAATGAAAAAAATATGTTAATTTTTCAAGGCAAAATATTCATCCCTAATCAAATAAATTTGAAAGGACTAATCATGGATGAGTATCATAGAAGTTCCTATGCTGGGCACCCTGGCTATCAGAAAATGTTAACAATTATAAAAAAAGACTACTTTTGGCCAGGAATGTGCAAAGAAATTGTTGAATATTTGACCAAGTGTTTGGAATTCCAGTAGGTAAAATTTGAACATCAGCACCCAATCGGTTTATTACAACCCATACCGGTACCAGAATGGAAATGGGAAGTTATATCGCTGGATTTCATTGTTGGTTTACCCAGAACAAAGCGACATAATGAATCCATTATGGTGGTGGTGGATCGCTTGACCAAAGCAACCCATTTTATTCCTGTATAATCTACTTTTAAAACCATACATATTGTTGACATATTTATGATAGAAATATTCAGATTACATGGTATACCAAAAACAATCATCTCAGATAGAGATGTGAAGTTTACCTCAGCCTTTTGGAAGGCACTATTTACAATATTAGGCACTCAAATCCAATTCAACATGGCTTACCATCTTGAGACGGATGGGCAAACAGAATGGGTAAACCAGATCTTGGAAGACATGCTGCGAATGTATGTAATTCAGCAACCAAAAAAATAGGAGGATTACCTACATTTGGTAGAATTTTCTATAATAAAAGTTATCAAGAATCACTCAAGATGAGCCCGTTTGAAGCTATATATGGAAGACAATGTCGGACACCTATTAATTGGGCAGTCTTGAAACAAGATTAATGCTTGGACCAGAAACGTTGGCCGAGATGGAGCAAGAAGTTAAGAAGATTCGACAGAATTTGAAGAGTGCGCAAGATAGACAGAAAGTGTATGTGGACTGAAAAAGGACCTACTGGGAGTTTGAGGTGGGAGACCATGTCTATGTTAGAATTAGACCCAAGAAGAGTACACAGAGGTGGACTACTTGTGCTAAATTGGCTCCCCATTTTTTTGGGCCTTTCCAAATCTTGGAAAGGGTGGGACCAGTAGCCTATTGATTAGCCTTACTAGGACTGTTAGGTCCCTATATTACTAGTATAGTCCCTTATTGTTGTTAGTGTAACCCCCTTATTGTTATTATTGTACCCTTGTAACCCCCATTTTGGTTATTAGCTGTGCCCTAAATACATTATCGTGTCAAGGATTACATCAGGTCTAATTAGGATTACATTATGGCCCCATGGACTCCTATATATAGAAAGGAGGTTTTGTAAATTGTATCATCCAAGAATTGTTCATTTATGTAATGTATTGGAGGTTTCCCCCTCAAAGTGGCTTATTTCTAAGGCGTTTATATCTCTTTTCTTCTATTTTTGGATCTGTTTACACAACATTTGGTATCAGAGCTTTGGATTCTAGGGTTTCACTGCTCCAAACAGGTCATCGTGGCACTTTTGCTATAACTTTTTTTCTACGAAGTTTCAAAAGCTGAAATTTTTAGGATGCGAAGCCGAAATCCTGAGGAAGATCGTCTAAAAATTTCAGAGTTTGGTTCGCAATATTTCCGGAGATATGATCTGTGGCAGTTAGGTCTTTTTTCAGGCACCTAAACAGGTCATCGTGGCATTTGCGCTATAATTTTTTTTCTACGAAGGTTTAGAATCTGAAATTCATACGGTGCGAAGCTGAAAGCCTGAGGAAATTCCTCAAAACATTTCCGATCTTGGTTCACAATATTTTTGGAGATATGATATGTGGAAGGTAGTGCTTTTTCAGGCTCCTGAATTTCATCTCAAAGAGGTGATCGTGGGAAAATTTCAATAACTCTCTCTCTAGGCATCGGATTGGAGTGCCGTAAAAAGTGGTTGCAAGTACACGGACTGTAGTTTCTTGGCTATCAATTTTAGAGACAAAGAACAAAACAGTGACACGTGGAAAGTTGTACAAGTTCGCTCTACTGAACTAGTCCATAATTAGGTCATTGTGGGAGATTGAACACAAATTTGTCTTGGAGAATCCAAATCAGGTCAGACCTGTGGCATTCGAAAGATAATTCAGAGGGCTACGCCGGTACCAAAATTAAGATATTGAAGTGCTGCAATCACAGAGATAATCTAATTTCAATATCAAGCTCCTCAAAAGCAAGAAAAAGATATCAGTATTGGGTTCTAAAAGATGCCCCGTAAAAATAATTCAACACCCATTAAGCCTTCCAGAAGGCTCTACTATGACTCATGAAGATGAAGAATTGCAACATGATCTATCAAAATTACAAGAGCAATTGCAACAAATTTCACTCTCGCAAAGAGCAACAAAAAATGAAATTGAAGTTTTGAAGAAAGGCGTGGAAGCCAAGATGGATGGCGTGGAAGCTAAGATGGATGGCATGGAAGCTGGCATGGAAGCTAAGATGGAAAACATGAAGAATGATCTAAAAATAGACATCGAAGGTTTGACAAAGTTGATACAAGAAATGTTTCCTAATGGTGAAAATATAGTAGAAGAACCTCATGATGAGAACAAAATAAATGTTAATCGTGATTTTATAAACTTTAATGTTGGCGGGAAGAACCACCATATTCCAAAAATGGATATGAGGAAGTTTGATGGAAAGGATCCTGTAACATGGATACTATAGATGGAGCAATATTTTGATCTCCATAATGTGCAAAACACACAAAAGGTACGCATTGCAACTTTACATTTAAAACAAAATACATTTGTATGGTATCGATGGCTTTGCTCCCGTAAAAAAATTGTCACTTGGTCAATTTTTACGGAGGAAATGATAGCACATTATGAGGATACAAAGAGCAACACCTTCTTTAGCCAATTGATCAATCTCAAACAAAAGGGTTTAGTGGGGCAGCACATTGAGGACTTCCAAAAATTGAATATAAGGGTAACTGATATTCCAGAGGAACACAGGATTGATCTCTTCATAGGCACTTTAAAGGATAACATACAACATGAAGTTCGCGTTCTGGAACCTGATTCATTAGAGAAGGCATTCAGGTTGGCAAGAAAAGTTGAATGTAAAATTATGGCGACAAGGAAGCCTACCACTCAATTCTATAAAGAAGGAAGTGTTGCTACGCCTAGATTTCCACAACCTACAAGGTTGACACCACAAAAATTGGAAGAAAAAAGAGCAAAAGGGCTTTGCTATAGTTGTGATAACAAATACACTAAAGGTCATAAGTGTGTTGAGAAGAAATTATTTTACATAGATTGTGAAGAGGAAGAAGAAAATGAACAAGAAGAGGATATACACCTGGAACCAACCCTAAAAGAGGAAGAAATGAATCCGACCATATCGTGTAATGCACTGGCAGGAATTACCACTCCTCAAACTCTCAAGATACAAGGCAAATCAAGAAGAAAAAGGTAGTAGTGTTGATTGATTCAGGTAGCACCCATAATTTTATTCATTGTAAGGTAGCCAAGGAATTAAATTGTTTCCTATACCCAGCACCAGAATGTCAAGTGATGGTTGCAAATGGAGGAACTATAAATTTCTCTAGAAAATTCCATAGTATCAAGCTAACCATGGGGGAATATGTATTGACTAGTCCAATGCTTTCCATTCCTATGGGAGGTGTTGATGTTGTACTAGGAGTACAATGGTTACAATCTTTGGGGACAGTAGCTTTTAATTTTCAAGAACTCTTCTTGAAATTTTTTTCAGAAGGAAAGGAAGTCGAATTACGGGGTATTGAAGGGAAGTCGGGAAGGATAATAAGCTCTAATGTCATGACAAAGCTTCTAAAGAAAGAACAACGAGGCGTAATTGCACAATTATGCTCACTAGAAGTTCCGACATCAAAATCATCTATTTCTGCAGATCTCCAACAAGTCTTGGACAATCACTCCAAGGTGTTTGAAACTCCCAAAGGACTCCCACCTATTCATGATCATGATCATGCTATTCATTTGATTCCAGGAAGTGTTCCTCCAAACATCAGGCCTTATAGATATCCTTACTTCCAAAAGAGCCAAATTGAACGTATGATTGCAGAAATGTTAGAGGCGGGTATAATTCAACCTAGTCAAAGTTCTTTCTCTGCTCCTGTAGTATTGGTACACAAGAAGGATGGATCATGGCGAATGTGTCCGGATTATAAGGAGCTCAATAAGCTCACCATTAAAGACAAATTTCCCATTCCTGTGATTGATGAACTATTGGATGAATTACATGGAGCAATTTATTTTACCAAGTTGGATCTTCGTTCAGGATATCATCAAATTAGAATGAAGACTGAAGATATTCCAAAAACAGGATTTCGAACTCATGAGGGTCATTATGAATTTTTGGTCATGCCTTTTGGCCTTACCAATGCACCTTCTACATTTCAAGGGTTGATGAACTCCATTTTCAAACCCTTCCTTAGAAACTTTGTGCTAGTATTTTTTGATGATATACTAATCTACAGCAGGTCTTGGAAGGATCATGTTGAACATGTTGACAGGGTGCTCAAACTATTGCAGGAGAAACAATTATATGTAAAAAAATCCAAATGTTTCTTTGGAGTACAAGAGGTGGAATATCTGGGTCATATTATATCTCACGAGGGTGTTAAAGTAGACCCTAACAAAATTAAAGCCATTAAGGAATGGAAAGTCCCCACGACCATAAAGCAATTGCGAGGATTTCTCGGGTTAACAGGGTATTATCGCAAGTTTGTTAAGAATTATGGGAGAATAGCAGCACCTCTAACAACATTATTGAAGAAAGATGCATTTTCATGGACTCTCGAAGCAACTAAGGCCTTTGAACATCTTAAAGAGGCAATGTGCCTAGCACCGGTCTTAGCTACGCCAGACTTCACAAAAACATTTATTGTGGAATGTGATGCCTCAGGAAATGGAATTGGTGTGGTTTTAATGTAGGAAGGAAGACCCATTTCTTTCGAAATTCGTCCAATCAAAGGAAAGTATTTACGTAAACCTATTTATGAGAAGGAAATGTTAGCAATACTGCATGCACTAAAGAAATGGTGAACTTACCTAATGGGAAGACACTTCAAGGTAAAAACTGATCATGATAGTCTTAAACACTTTTTGGAACAAAGACTATCTTCCGAAGAGCAGCAAAAATGGGTCACAAAGATGTTGGGTTATGACTTTGAAATAATCTACAAAAAAGGAAAGCTTAATGTTGTTGCAGATGCACTCTTAAGAAATAATGAAGAGGTGGAAGCATTGCTTTGTGCCATTTCTATTATCCAACCAGATTGGATAACTGAAGCAAGAGATGAATGGAAGAAGGTCAAAGATGTATGGACACTCATTCAAAAGTTGCAGCAAGATCCTAGTACATCTGATACATTTAGTTGGAAAAATGATTCCTTATGGTACAAAGATAGCTTATATCTTTGTAATAATTCCCAACTAAAACAAAATATTCTTCTGGAATTGCACACTTCTCCTTTAGGAGGACACTCAGGATTTTTAAAAACTTACCACAGGGTGAAGAAAGAATTTTTTTGGGATGGCCTTAAATCCGATATTCAAAAGTTTGTGGCGGAATGTTTGGTTTGCCAGCAAAATAAAGTGGAAACAATTAAGACCCCGGGACTTCTACAACCTTTATCCATTCCAAGTCAACGTTGGGAGGAGATTTCAATGGATTTTATCACAGGTTTACCTAAGTCCGAAGGAAAGAATGTCATCATGGTGGTAGTTGATAGACTTACCAAGTATGCACTCTTTTGTGCATTATCTCATCCATTTAAAGCAAGTACAGTTGCTACTACATTTGTGGACAGAATTCAAAAGCTACATGGAAGCCCAAGGGTTATTGTGAGCGACAGAGATCCCATTTTTACCGGAAATTTTTGGACAGAGTTATTTTCTTCTTTGGGTACTAAATTAGCTCATAGCTCATCTTATCATCCTCAATCTGATGGTCAAACTGAGATAGTAAATACATGTTTGGAAGGATATCTTCGTTGTTTTGTATCTGATAAACAAACACAATGGGTCAAGTGGTTACCTCTCGCTGAATGGTGGTATAACACTTCCTTCCATACTGCAGCAAAAATGACCCCATTTATGGCACTTTATGGATATCATCCACCATCCATCACATCATCTTTAAGAGAAAATTCGAAGGTTCAAGCAGTGGAAGATCACATCGAGCATCAAGAAGAAGTTCTCCAACTCTTAAAGGATAACCTAAATTTGGCACAAAATCGAATGAAACAACAGACAGATCAACATTGCAGCAAGAGAAGTTTTGATGTAGGAGATTGGGTATTTTTAAGGCTACAACCATACAAACAAATGTCCCTCAAGCAAGCTAAGAAGGATAACAAATTATCGCCAAAGTACTATGGTCCTTACAAGGTGTTGCAAAAGATTGGTACTATGGCATACAAATTGGAGCTTCCTACTTCTTCGCGAGTACATCCAGTTTTCCATGTTTCATGCTTAAAGAAGGTTATAGGAGAAAATCTTCCAGTTCAAACAATATTGCCAGAACTTGATGAGGAAGGAAAAATCATAATGGAACCAGAAGCGGTCATGGAAACAAGAACTCGACAACTACGGAATCGATCAATTTCAGAGTATCTCATCAAGTGGAAGAACTTACCCACTGAAGATTCTACATGGGAGGATGAGAATTTTATACAGAAGCACCCGTAGCTACTCAAGCGTTGAGGACAACACTTTTTTGAAGGAGAGGGGCATGTTAGGTCCCTATATCACTAGTATAGTCCCTTATTATTGTTAGTGTAACCCCCTTATTGTTATTATTGTACCCTTGTAACCCCCATTTTGTTATTATTGTGCCCTTAAATTATTATTGTTAGGTCGGCTAGGATTACATTGTGGTCCCCCAGGATTACATTATGGCCCCATGGACTCCTATATATAGAAAGGAGGTTTTGTAAATTGGATCATCCAAGAATTGTTCATTTATGTAATGTATTGGAGGTTTCCCCCTCGAAGTGGCTTATTTCTAAGGCGTTGATATCTCTTTTCTTCTATTTTTGGAGCTGGTTACACAACAAGGACACATACAAGTGCATAATGTGTTCCATGTATCTGTACTTAAAAGATACATAAATGATCCTAAGCAAGTAATACATTGGCAAAATGTCCAGGTCGAACCGGACGACGAGTTTCTGGTAGAGCCTCAACGTATCCTCAAACCGAGAGAAATAACGCTCCAGAAGCGAGCTATCACCCAAGTTAAAGTGCAATGGTTGTAGAAATTTGAATAATAGTTGAATTATTCACCGAGATTATCCTGATTACACAATATTAAAGCTTCATGCATAATACATAACCTCTTCTACAATTGATCATCAATATGCGGAAATAGAAGCAGTCGCATGCGCACATTAAAACATAATCAAGCACACATATCAACACAGTATGTAATGGGGAAAGCTTACAGCTGAAAACCCCCAACTATCTATATATTATAATGATAGAGAAAATGTAACAATACATAGCACAAAGCTCCTCACAGCTCTCAGCACTATCTCACATGCTACACACAAACTAGCTCAGATCTGAACAAGTCACAGGTTCAAATCTCCTCCACTGTTTGCCTGCCTCTACTGCGTAAGCCAAGATGAGAATGAATGAGATCCAAGTTCAAATCCCACTAGCTTATACTGCGCAATCCTCATTGGAAATCTCAATCAATGTGTGTGCAAATCTCATGCACAAGTATAGTCACAACTGATAGTCACACTCACCCTTTCACCCACCTCTAACACCGGTCTCCACTGAACTGTCCATGCATTGCAGTTAACTGATGTGTTCTTTAGTTGATTTATGAGTTAATAATTAGTGAATTAATTAATAATTAATTCACACCACTCATCACTAGTGTATTTGTCAGCTAGACTAAATACAACTAGTTCAACTAAGTTAAACAGAACACAACTCCACCAACTGTCTCATCAACTCCACCAAACTCTGCCACATGAGTTCTAACTGAAGTCAACCATGCAATAGCTCAACTAAACCTTAGGAAAAGTGTATTTCCTTTTTTCAGCTGCATGTGCCACATCCAAGCATCAAACCGAAGTGCTCCAAGAGGATAAGATAATGTTTATAGTCTAAATATTATTAAGGGTTAATAATATTTGACTGTTCTATTTTTAGCCCGGCAGTCTAAAAATAGAAACCGCCCAATGTCTAAAAATAGAGGTCCATCTATTTTTACCAACTCGACCAACCATCCATAAATAGCATCCTGCAACTCATAGACCATGATCCATATGTCTAAAAATAGACATAGTCTAAAAATAGACTTTGCGCCAAAAATAGCCTGCGGGCCCACTTAGTGAAGGCGACTTCATTTCACTAAGCTCCATCATCTTTTTGCATTTTCAACACTCCCTCTCAACAAGATATGGATTATCTGCAACCCCTATCCTGCCTCTGTGGTATTCGAATTTGCTCCTGGTGAGCGCCTTCGTCAAGATATCAGCATCCTGATCCTCCGTGGGAATATATGAAAGTAACATGATTCTCCACTGCACACAATCTCTGATATGATGGTACCTGATGTCGATGTGTTTGGATATATCATGAAATACTGGATTAGCCGAGAGGTTAATGCAACTCTAGTTATCACAATAAATCACAGTAGGCTCCAAGTGTGACCCGAACAACCCGACCAGGATCTTCCTCATCCATATGGCCTCGCATGCAGCCAAGCTTGCTGCCATATACTCAGCCTCTGCTGAACTGAGTGCCACGGATCTTTGCTTCCTGCTGTACCAAGAAACTGTTGTCGACCCAATACTGAAGATCCCTCCAGATGTGCTCTTTTTGTCCGTTGGGCTCCCTGCCCAATCTGCATCCGTGAAGCCACATAGCTTCACCTCATCCTCCTGTCTGTACCACAAGCCATATCCCGATGTGTCTCTAAGATAACGCAATACATGCTTTCCTGCCTTCCAGAAGAGCTTGGTAGGCTTAACCATAGCTTGCGAAAGCTGGTTAGCAGCATAGCATATATCGGGTCGTGTATTGACCAGATACATAAGCGACCCCACCAACTGTCGATAAACAGTGGCATCCACTACCTCCGCTGAAGTAGCATCCTCCTTCCTCCAACCTCCAAGAAGAGGAGTATCAACAGGCTTGCAGCCATGCATGTTGAACTTCTCCAGTATCTCCCGGGCATACTTACCCTGAGAAACAAACAGTCCATCACTGCGCTGCCAAATTTCCAATCCCAGAAAATAATGAAGGAGGCCCAAGTCCTTCATCTCAAACTCTTTTGCAAGATCCTCCTTGCATGAGAGTATCAACAACTCATCACCTGTCAAAATCAAATCATCTACATAAAGTACAATGATAAGCAACTTACCCTCCACCACAATCTGGTATAGGTTAGGATCCGCCTCACTCTTGGAGAATCCAAGTCCGGTGAAATAACTGTCTATCCGTGTGTACCAAGCACGAGGTGCTTGTTTCAACCCATACAGTGCTCTCTTGAGTCTGCACACATGCGACTCACTGCTGAAGATCTCGAAACCTTCGGGTTGCTCTATGTACACCTCCTCCTCAATGACTCTGTTGAGGAACGCAGTCTTCACATCCATCTGATGGATGTGCCACCCCATCTGCGCTGAGAGAGCTAGGATCGTCCGTATGGAAGAGTACCTTGCGACAGGTGCAAAGGTCTCCTCATAATCGATCCCCTCGATCTGCGAGAAGCCTCGGGCAACAAATCTTGCCTTGTACTTCTCCACACTCCCGTCAGCCGCCTGCTTCACTTTGTAGATCCATCTCGAACACACCACTGATTTCCCTTCAGGCCTTGGGACAATCTCCCATGCATTGTTTCTGACAATCGAATAATACTCTTCCACCATGGCATCTACCCATGCGGGGTCCTCCACAGCTTCCTCGAAATAGGATGGCTCTGTCACGACACATTTGCTCACAAGAGCCATGTATCCAATGTACCGGTCCGGTGACTGTCTCTGCTTGCGCTGTGCTGTAGGTGGTCCCACAACCTTCTCTGCATCTTGAGCCAGTCGCTCAGCTTCTGTAGTGCGCTTCCGCCCTATGATGGTTGGCGCTGCATTAGTGGTCTCTTCCACTCCGTGAACTTCCTGTTGTGGCTGATCCACATCCGGAAGCTCATCCTTAGGAACTAATAGCTCCTCATCTGCATGCAAGTGTGGCTCCCTCTCAAGCGAACACTTCGTGGCTTTCTCCTCTTGAAATTTGATATCCCATCGCACAACAGTCTTGCGACTGTCTGGAAAATACACACGATAGTTGTGGGGCGTATCAGTGTACCCCACAAATATCCCAACCTCTGCGGTCGGTTCCAGCTTCTTCCTGGCATCCTTCGTCACATGTGTAGACAGGAGAACCAAAAATCCGCAAATGGGAAATATCAGGCCTCTTGCCAGAATAAGCCTCCTCTGGTGTACTCATGCCAAGAACCTTGTGAGGACAACGGTTCTGCACATACACTGCTGTATTGCATGCCTCAGCCCACAAGTGAAGGGGTAGGCCCCGATCATGCAACATCGCCCGTGCAGCACCCACGATCGTTCTGTTCTTCCGCTCAGCCACCCCGTTCTGCTGTGGGTTATGGGGTGCGATGAGCTCTCTCCGAATCCCTTCTGCGCTGCAAAAGTCCTTGAATTCAACAGAGATGAATTCACCACCATTGTCGCTCCTAAGAGCCTTCACATGCTTCCCCGATTCCTTCTCAACCAGCGCCTTGAACTCACAGAACTTTGAGTATGTCTCGCTCTTCTTCTGCATGAAGAAGATCTAGCACTTCCGAGAAAAATCATCAACAAAGATCACATAGTACTTGTGCTTTGCTGTCGAAGCTACTGAGAAAGGTCCACACACGTCTGTGTGAATTCTCTCAAGGATTGTCGTGGCGTGAATATCCTTCTTGTGAAAGGTGGCTTTCACAAATTTTCCCAAGGTACGCCCCGTGCACTGATCTGACTGCGCAAGAGTGCCCTTAGGAAGCCCAGTATAAATCTGCTGCAGTATCTTCAAAGCTCCATGGTGAAGGTGGCCCAATCTCCGGTGCCACAGCTCACCATCATCCCGGCTCACCACTCCTTCCACCTTGCATGCCATTGCTGCGCAGCCATCTACTTGCAACTGATAAAGGTTCTTGACTCGAACCCCTATCTTCCGGGTTTCTCCAGTTGTCTTACTGCACAGGAAATCCTTTCCTTCGCTGAAGACAACATCATACCCCTTGTCTTATAAAATCGCCACAGAGATCAGATTCTTCTTCAATCCTGGAGCATGCATCACTTCCTTCAATACGAAGGGTTTACCAGACTCCCTCTCAAAGGAAATGGTACCGATACCGGTCGCTCTGTATCTACCATCATCGCCCCATCTCTGGGCAGCACTCCAAGATCTTTCATCCAGATCTGAAAACAAATCCCGATCTACAGTCATGTGAAAAGACGCACCACTGTCCAAGAACCATACTGATCCCATCACACTTGAGACCAAGCATGCGATCAGTGAAAAATCCAGCTCAAACTGGGAGGCTAAGGCCTCTCCCACTGCAGATCCAGCAGCTTTCTTATTTTTCTTCTTCTACGGACAATTTGTGGCATAATGTCCGTGTTGGTGACAGTGAAAGCACTTCACCTTGGACATGTCTTGATTCTTGACTTTCGCACCAGACTGAGAAGCTTTCTTGCTCTTCCCCTTCTTTGCTTTGGCAGCCAAAGCGCAATTTTCTTCATCAGATACCTGTGATGAAGGTCCGTCCTTGGTAGTCCGCCTTTTCTCCTCTTGCATGAGATCCGACCAAAGTCGCTCCCATCGCGGCAATTTCTCTCGACCATTGACAGAGTCCTGATAGGAATGCCAACTCTTCGGAAGACCAAGGAGAGCCAGGTCCACCAAGTCCTCATCATCGACAGTCACCCCCACACTTCCCAGCTCATCCCTGCATTGGGTGAACTTCGTGAGGTACTTGGCGATACTGTCGCCTTTCTCCATCTTAATGTTTCTAAGTTTATCCTTGAGCGCCAACTTCCTCTGGTCGCTCTTGCTTTGGAATAGATCTGTCAACGCTTTCCACATCAAGTATGGAGAAGCCTTTCCATGCAGGCTGGATACAATGTGATCCTTCACGCCCTCCAACAGAATCCTTCGACATTTCGCCATCTTCTTTTGCCAAGCTTCAACTTGAGCAGCATTAGTAGGCTTTGGGATCTCAACATCTATGAATTCCTTTAGCCCGTTATCATCTAATACCACCTCCATTCAGTCCTTCCATGCAACATAATTCAAACTTCCCTCAAGGGCATATTCCAGTCGCAATCCGTTGAAAGACATTTCAACTTTGGCACCAAGAAAAATACTGCAAATTTGAATTCCAAATTCTGCTGCAAATTCGAATTCCAAGCTCAAAACTCAGCTACTTCTGGATCTGTGAGAACAAATTATTTCTAGCACAGAGATTGACTGTAAGGGCATTTACTGGATATATCACCTTTCAAAGAAAGGATGGATCCAGAGGCTACCTGGCTCGTTACAGACTCTGTCTACCAAAATAATTGTAGTCACTATAATAGATCCGATGATCAATTCTGCTCTGATACCATGTAGAAATTTGAATAATTTGCTAAATTATTCACTGAGATTATCCTGATTACACAATATTAAAGCTTCATGCATAATACATAACCTCTTCTACAATTGATCATCAATATGCGGAAATAGAAAGCAGTCGCATGCGCTCATTAAAACATAATCAAGCACACATATCAACACAATATGTAATGGGGAAAGAAATAGCTGAAAACCCCCAAATATCTGTATATTATAATGATAGAGAACATGTAACAATACATAGCACAAAGCTCTCACATCTCTCAGCACTATCTCACATGCTACACACAGAACTAGCACGGAAGATGAACAAGTCACAGGTTCAAATCTCCTCCATAAGTCTGCCTACCTCTACTGCGCAATCCAAGATGAATAATGATGAGATCCAAGTTCGAATCCCACTAGCTTCAACTGCGCAATCCTCATTGGAAATCTCAATCAATGTGTGTGAAAATCTCATGCACAAGTATAGTCACAACTGATAGCCACACTCACCCTTTCACCCACCTCTAACACTGGTCTCCACTGAACTGTCCATGCATTGCAGTTAACTGATGTGTTCTTTAGTTGATTTATGAGTTAATAATTAGTTAATTAATTAATAATTAATTCACACCACTCATCACTAGTTTATTTATCAGTTAGACTAAATACAACTAGTTCAACTAAGTTAAACCGAACACAACTCCACCAACTGTCTCATCAACTCCACCAAACTCTGCCACATGAGTTCTAACTGAAGTCAATCATGCAATAGCTCAACTAACCCTTAGGAAAAGCGTATTTCCTTCTGTTAGCTGCATGTGCCACATCCAAGCATCAAACTAAAGTGCTCCAAGAGGATAAGATAATGTTTATAGTCTAAATATTATTAAGGGTTAATAATATTTGACTGTTCTATTTTTAGCCCGGCAGTCTAAAAATAGAAACCGCCTAATGTCTAAAAATAGAGGTCCATATATTTTTACCAACTCGACCAATCATCCATAAATAGCATCCTGCAACTCATAGACCATGATCCATATGTCTAAAAATAGATATAGTCTAAAAATAGACTTTGCGCCAAAAATAGCCTGCGGGCCCACTTAGTGAAGGCGACTTCATTTCACTAAGCTCCATCATCTTGTTGCATTTTCAACAATGGTGTCACTTTAGCCTGGAGGAGGTGACTTAGGAAGATGAAAACTTTATGCAGGAGGCATATCCTAGACTGTTCGATGGAATGACTTAACATCGAGGACGATGTTCATTTCAAGCAGGGGAAGTTCTAACACCCATGTTTAGTGTTACTTTGTTAAAAGACATTTTTATTTTCAATTAATTAGACATTGAAGTATTTGCTTTTAATTAGCTGATTAACAATTATGTTAGTAAAAAAGTTATGAATCAAGTTTCTTACTTAAAAAAAAAAGAAATAATATTCCACTTATGGTATGGTTCCATGAATCTGATGGTAAAAGTTTCCAAGACTCCAAGGTAGTTGAATAAAGCAGTTACTGGCAGTTACATTTTCTCTGGGGATAAAAATAAAATCTTGGAGGAGGAAGGGGTTATGTACAGGAAAAGAAAAATAACTAGAGGCTGAAGAAAGAGAACTTCTAGAGTTGGTGGAGAACCAGTGGAATTCTATTATCTGACTTGGGACAAGAGACTGAACAGGGGTCTTGAGGTCTACTTCCTCAGATAGCAAACTGTTGTGAAATTTATACCTTGGTGAGGAGCACGGGGGGAGTGGAGGACGTTATCGCCTCACTCAAGGTTGGGCAGAAGCCATCAAAGTCAGAGAAAGTGAGATAAGTAGACATGATTTAAAAAGAATCTTGAATGTTTTTCCATGTGAAATTGTATGCATAGATATAGGAATAGAAATGTTAACTTATGTGTATTTATTCCTGCATAAGAACTTACAGGGTAAGAAAGTCCTGTAGGAAATGATTATGGGAAAAGGTTTATGTACTTATATTACTGACTCTTATGATATTTAATTATGGGTGAAAGAAAACTGTAAATTTAGCAGGTTTGACAGTCTTAAACTTAGGGAATCAACCCCAAGAAAAAGATAGTTTGTCCTGCAGGTGGAATCTAGCTAGTACACAGACTAAGGGGTTATTACCCTTAGAGTGGTCCAGACACTCACCTAGAATAAAGCTGGAAGCAGAGAGTAAATAGTGTAGACTGTTACATTATTAAATCTGTAAGTAAAACATTAATTACTGTGTGAAAACAAAGGTTCGTAGAGAACTGTTCTTTCTTTCTTTAAAAATATTAAAATAGACTCTAAAACCAATGAAAACTGTAAATGGAATATTTGCATGTATAGAAAATACCGATCTTGAACTATATGTATAGACAGTAGCAATTATGAACTATATGCCAAAACAAATATTAAACACTACAGAAATTTAAGGAGCGAGATTATACATAATAAATGGAAACTCAAAATGCATCTATATGGCTACGCTCCTCAAATACTACAAATCTATATATACATGAAGGAAACATGGAGTACTATAGTATATTCAATGTATAGACTGATGATGAAGCCGAAGTTCACATTCCACAAGAACCACATGACATAGAGAATATAATTAAAAGAAAACACTATTATGACTGAGATCGATAATTTTTGTTCAGGCCATATGTATAGGCGACAAAGACTCATATAAATGCAACTGTGTAACTTCAAATAAAAAAATATTAAGGGTTTCATAACCAATCCTTTACCATAAGTATCGACAAACCGAAACAGTATTCCGGCGATGCCATTTGGGTTTCAGACCCATAATCAAAATAATATCCATCTACAGTTAAAAGCTAAATAACGAAAACCAATTCAAAACCCTATCGAAGTATGGGGAGACGCCCCTCGACTTCCACCGAAAAGGGAAAAAACACAAAGAAAACCCTTACTGGGCTTGCAAGTTTGTAACCTGTGAACCAGAGTACACAGTGCCGAAATTCATTAAATCAAACTGTGGAAAATAACTTATGCACCTGAAAGAGACAATAAATGGAGAATCCTGAGAGTATGTCCATTGTTGGAGAAATAGTAGTGCTAACGGATAGCTAAGGTAGAAAACGTTACCTGCAAAAGAAGAGGAATTAAACTATCAAAAAAACTTAAAAACAGGGTGCTGTAAAGCCATGAACAAAAGATAACGCAAGAGGCAGAGATTTTATTACCTTGGGCCTGTCTGAAATGATGAACCCTCGAACCTGTAGTAAACACTGAACATTTGTAATTAAATTGGGGTTAAATCTGTGCGTAAATCCAACTATTTTTTTGAAAGAAAAGTGGGACTACCATGCCAAGCTAGTTGACAGAGGGTATTACTTGTAAGGTGGTCGAGAAGAAATGACACTTGATGTAGAGATTCAAATCGAAAATGGAGAGCCATAGCCGCATGGCGGTCTAGACCTTTGTCAAGCGATGAAAAACGATTGAGGTCACTAAGCAGCGACAGAGAAGTTCTGAGCATGAGACTCTTCAAAAAACAAAGGAAACTGTAGAATGCCCGTGTGGAGGACTTACCCTATGATGAGCTCACTGGTGTGTTAGTCTCTACTCAGCATGGAAACAAGGTTGCAGAGCTCACGAACACTCGTGGCGGAGCCACAGAAATGATGCGGTTAGGGTTTGGCCGAGGGTAGGCCATTACCCTAACGAGTTTCGAAAGCAATCAACACTGTCAAAGCTGAGGACAGATCAACGGTGGAGGTGGAGCCATGTGCCGACTTAAAGGTTTGCAATAAAAAATCGAAGCCAAGGATTGACAACATATAACTCTATGCAAATCAAATCTTACACTGTGGGACGTATCATTTATACATATTGATCCCTCGTACCCTATGTATTATGCCTATTATGGTTATTAAATCCGCCTCGAGAACAAGACTCATAAACCTTGTGAACTTTATAACCATTGCAATGAAGGGTTGTATGTTATTACAAGTCGAGAGTTAATTGATACGATAAACATATTGACTCACTGTGGTATGTTTACAATAGATACAATAGATATTGTGACCATGTTGTTATGTCTATAATTAGTCCATGTCATTTAATTCTATATCCAAAGTGGTTTGTTTTCTAGGTTTCAATAATAGTATATGCATAGTATTATAAGGTCTCTTATGTTTATATCTATGTTTGATGGATGAAATTACTATCCTTGTTTAAAAAAAAAATTAAGAGTAATTTATATGAATGATGGTTACAAGCTTGAATTTGCTTTTCCACTGTAAACCTTAACTTTTGAAGCAAAGAATAAAGATTTGTCTAATTTGTGGAGTTCTTCCCCAAAACAATTAAGTGTTGAATTTGTGTTTCCACTATTAACCTTAACTCTTAAAGCAAAGAATTAACTTTTCCTTAATCATTAGCCGAAATTGCCTACTACTATAAGTATATAAAGTTTAACTTTTCCTTAATCATTAGCCGAAATTGTCTACTACTACAAGTATATAAAATTTCAATTTAAAAATAAAGAATAAACTTTTGTTTAGCACAGATATATAAAGTTTTAATTTTTGATATGAAATTTCAATTTTTCCTATAAAATTTAAATTGAAAATCTGTTGCAGGTACTATATAATTAAAAAATAAATAAATAAATAAAAAATATAATTTAAAACTAATACCAATTAATTCTTAAATACTGAGTTATTATATTTATATTTAAAAAATAATATTGTATCATGCCGTGTACCCCTCGATCATAAGGAATAACCAACTACCTACTTTACACGAAACCTCATCACCACATAAAAGTGATATGTTGTCATAATACGGCCGCACATAAAAGTGATCTGTTACTTTCACATAATTTATAGTTATTTACCACATATTCATGCATTTAAAAGGTAATGGGTTACAAAATTTTTAAAAGTTGTTTCCAAACATGGTCGAATGCAGGTAAAACCCAGTTGGTTGATCGAGATGGCCTTTGAGATAGCTTTATCACTTTCATAAATATAGAAACTGTAACATGATTGTGGTCATCCATTTCTTACCTAACCAGTCAAGAATTAAACCATATGCACGATCGCATTCTCTAATTTCAAATTTTTTTATTAAAATATAATTATAAAATATATATACATAAATTATTTATTTAAATTATAATTTTTAATAATATTTAGAATATTATTGTTGAGTATAAAATAGATAGTGATAAGATGTATTTTAAAGTTACTTCTAGCTATGAAAAGAAATTTAGTAATAGGATCTCAAGGTTGAGTGGTCATTTCTCAAGCTATTAGTCAAACCTAATATAATCTTTATTAACCAACTGGGTTTTTATGAAAATGCATAATTTATCAATTAACTTGATTAACCAATTATTCTTTTTATAATAATCATAATGGTTTCCTAATTTTGAAAAAGATAGACCTCTTAGTTACATCTTATCTTATTTGGTATTTAATGCAACAACCAGTTTTATCATTATAGTTTATTTTTCTTGAGTGGGTCTAATGGTTAAGAGCATGTGTTTCCTCCTAAAAGGTTACAGGTTCAAAACCAGAGGGTATAGAGTATGTATGCCTTTGTAGACTTAGCAGGTAGAGTCTGTATGTCTTAGTAAATGACTTCGCAGATAGAAGTAAGTCCTTTATCCTACAAACAAGGAGTACCTTAAAATTAGATTATTATTATTATTATTTGGAATCTAAAGATGTGAAAACGTATTGTAAATGGTCTGAATTCACATGAGTAAAAGTTGACTTGAGTCAAGTTTACTTACACAAGTTCATTTTAAAGTGAAATTGAGTCAAGGTCTCCAAAGAAGCATCATTTTGAAGTGGAATAATTATAGCTTTTAAGTGTGAACAATACAAAAAGAGATATGATTTGAAAGATGCTTTTACCCAGGCTAACATCCACTAGGAAGTAAACCGAATATGAAAACCAGAACAACTTGAAAGAAGGACTTCAATCACTCTAAACCGCTGATCAAGTGCACCCGAGATTGAATATGACACCTAGAGCAACTTGAAAGAAAGAAGCCAATCACTTAGGAACGAGTGATTTGATAAAGTGCCAAGTCCTTCCTTTTAATCAATGAACAACCATCACATTACAGTAGTGTAAACTAAACCAAACCATCATAGGCAGTTTATTCCTATAGTTCGAGCTTCAGGGGATGAAGCAGTGGTGTGATTCGGACGATTCTGATCCAGAGCAGAGGTGCCCCATCGACCAATTCTAATGGAGTTGAAGTCTGAAAAGATATACCCCAAAATCTATAATTATAAGACAGTGATCTGTGAATTGTAGGCCACAATATGCAATAGTTGTTATTAGCTATTTCTGTTAAACCCCTGGATTAGCTATTGATTGAAAACAAGATGGCATACAATGGAGTTTTTCTTTGGGATTACACAATCACATTTTATTGAAAAAACTACTTTATACAGAAGAAGCTGCCCTGTATTTCTTGAATTGACAGTCACACTACACGCATGATTTCCGTTTGTTGACAGAAAAATCAAGAACAGCATGAAAAGTTATTTACATTGCAAAATCGCATGCCCTCAAGTTATTTACATTGTGAGCATTTCAAGAGGAAGTTGAGTGCGAAGCATCAAAAAGATGATCTACGTGAGAAGGATTTTTTCACAGAAGATGTCATGCCTGAAGCGACGGTAGACATGGAGCGCACAAGAGCTGCGGCAATGGCAACCTTCACCTGCCCTCTTCGCGGGAGGGGTTTTTGCCCGCTACGGAAATCCTCGCCACAATTGCCGCCCGCGCCCATTTTTACTTCAGATTGTCGAAGCAGAAAACCAAATGCCAAAGATATTGCTATAACCATTGAAGGACCGACTGAAACTTATAGAGAGCATACCGACCTAATATAATATGATAATTACCACGACCACAAACTTAATAACACACAAATTATGTTTATCTTAATAATCGTGACGGAGGCGGCTCGGACTTTCGGACCCGAGGATAGAAATTTACATGCTTGTGGTCGAATCAAGTCAAGTCAGTGTCAATTCGACAAAAGTGCAATGTCAAGTCATGCGAAATTTAACAATAATATCTAATAATTTAACAAATCCAGAAAACCTATAAAAGATTTTAAAAGAAGGCCCTATAGATACTTTTTAGAATTATAATTTAAAGTAATATACCTTTTAAGAATTCAATTCTAAATAAAAAGTAAGGCTTTCTATCGGTAAATTGGGCTAATTTATTTTATTGGTGTTGGTTTGAAATTGGGCTAATTTTTTTCAATCGGTTATAATTCAGTTGTTAAATCAACAACATTAGCCAACTATCTAGACCCTGGTATATAAATATTAATATATATTTTTTATTTTTTATTTTAAATATTTAATATTATAAAGTTTTTGAAATTTAATTGCTTTATTATTCAACTTTTTATTAATATTTAATAATTTTGTATTTAAAATGAATTTATTATATTGAATACATTTTATATTTCAATATTGGAGAGAGGTTTTGATAAAAAAAATACTTACATTGAAAATAAAATAAAAGTTTGTTTAAACAAACAATTTTTAACTTCCATAGATCATGTAATATTCTAGAATATTTATAATAATATATACAAATTAATGGTTGAGATTTATCTCCAAAATGATTATATTTTTTTTACATTTTAATTAAATTGATTAATTAAAATAAGGTCATATAAACAAGAATGCTATTAATCATGATATTATTCAATAATATTGTAACAAAACTTATTTAAATATAAAAAATCTCCATGATAAAGTGGGAGTAAATCTCCATGATTAAGAATATATATATATATATTTTTCTTAATTATGGAGATTTACTCCCACTTTATATATATATATATATATATATATATATATATATATATATATATAATAATTTAAAATAAAGATATAATTTAATAAGCATATAAAAAATTATACATTTCTTATATTTTGATTAACACACTAATAAATTATAAATGTTTTTTTTATTTTGATTAATAATTTTTTTATAAATTTTCTTTATTTTGATTAATAATTTTTTTATAAATTTTCTTAATAGTGATTTAATATAAAATCAAGATATATTTATTTATTTATTAATATTAATTTTTTTTATTATATAATTTTAAATTCAAAATTAAAATAAATCTCAACCAAAATACTAAACTAGAAGTATTACTTTCACCATGAGAAAACATTTATAGAAAATTTATATAAAATTGGGTTAGAAGTAAAAGCCTCGCTATTCATTCATTTATTGTTATGTTCTTCGGAAAGGAAAGGGTAATCGCATAGGGTTTAAAGTCAAATATGTTGACATGAATCCACTTTATCAAAACATTGGAGGTAATGGGTGTAGATATCTATTATAATCAAGAGAATGTAGACTTCATAATTTAGTGGGGGAGATTAAAAGGGAAACCTTTATATTTTGACATAGTCCATACAACAATTCATTATTACACCACATGCTCTATTGGAGAGAGGCTTTTTCAGTGTCGACTTTACATTTCTACTTGTCACTTCAACATAATTCAATGTGAGATTGCATGTATGAGATAAAAAGTGAGTAGATGAGCACTTAGTTCATGGTTTGGCTTGGCCCTAAGGAGCTTAATAAGAGTCTAAGTTCAATCACCTTAATGAACTCTCATTTCTTATATTTTCTCGTTGAAGAAATTCAATTTGGGTCATAGTTTTGTCACTAATAGCCGAGATAGAAAAACCAGCATTGATACCATTCAACCATCAAGTTCAAAAAATATATATCATCAATTGCGTTCCCTTTTTAAGTGGGTTGCTTTTAAAAAGGTGTGGTTTAGGGTTTCATGAATGCTTAAAACTTTTTCATATTTCTTTATTTATTATAAGCCCATTTCATAATTTCTATTACATTTAAGGTTGCTTTCATTTTTCCATTAATGAATTTTATTTCACTAAAATGTTCATCATTTTGAATTGTCATATTGTTAATCATTCAAAATGATACTATAGTCAAATTATTCATTTGGTTTTGAGTAGTAGAGGTTAATGAATAACCTAATACTTATATCCTTATTTTTTTTCTAATTGACTTATGCATTAAATGGAATATGTCGATGGTATTTCAAGCCATACTTTAATGATATTTTGGGATTAATTTCTACTTTTGGGATTAATTTTTATTGTTGAGAAGTTTTTTTTTTTTTTTTTAAAATATTATTTGGAATGATATTTGATTACAATCATATAAATTATGACAAACTTTACTTATTTGGGTTTGAAGCATAGGTCATGCACGAGGCTTTACTAAATGAACCTCTAACATATAACGTGTGTTCGTGGTATACTATACAATACCCTTAATTTAGCTACACATTGGAAAATACCTCTAAAAATCACATTATTTAACCCCCTACCAATATGAACTCAATACACCTTCCCAATTAAAAAAACTCTTACTCTCACTAGATATTGTAGGTATCCATTTTTTTCGTTAACATTTTTTATACCTCTTTATATTTTTTCATTAATTTTGAGCTCCATATTTTATACCTGCCAATATAAAAACCCTTTACCCTATTATGTCATTTTTCCTTGATATATATCCCCCAATATGAATGCATGTGGTATGGTTTTTATCCCCGAATGAAGCCCCCATGATGTCATGATGGGTTTGGAATTATTTTGATAACAACGCGATAAGAAAATTGAAGGGTTTTTACTTTTGCAAATGTTTTCTTATGATATACATTGCAGAAGAGTAGTGGTGACGTTTCCTTTTTTTTTGTAAATTGGGAGGATCTATTCACATTAATTATAAAACTAGAGTATACATGACAGCCTCATGAGGCTGGTGGCTGGAGCCATACATGACTGCTATAACAGGCCCGCCCTCAGGGATGGAATTTACATGGGAGAATATCTGAGGGGGTAAGACAAAAGATGAGAAACAATTACAATAAACCAAAGCACCATGGGTGCTGGAAAAAAGACTTGTAGGTCTCGCGTACCGTGTGATATACATCCAAAAAACACAACAAACAAGGAGGAGTTGAGAGAAGTCAAGGACCCGAGGGGGGTTGCACGTCCTCTTCATCATTGAGGTATTCATCCATGTTGATCGGGCGGTCTGGGGTGCCCTCCTCCAAGTTGAGGAAGTGGCGGTGGAGCGAAGACGGACCGACGTCTTGAGCATTGACTTTTGCTTGAGCTTTCTCCTTGATCCTGGGCCCCTGCTGGTGACACTTCGCCAAGCTACGCTTTAATAGTTCGTAATGAGGGGAGGAGCGATCGATGAAGTGGAGGTGGTGAACCCCCCTCACATAGGCCACAAATTTGTCAAACAACGCGTCGATTTTCTTCTCCAGCTCCTTGTTGACGTTGCTCTGCTCCTGAATCGCAATGGCTAGCATTATTTTGGTGTGCTAGTGCAGGTCAATTGCACGACTGTACAGATTTTCACAGCTTCTTGTGAGACCGAGGTCGGGAATCCAGTGGAAGGCGTTGTCCACCATTTCTCAGGGGGTAGTTTTGCGGTGGGAGAGAGCCTCCGCTTCCAAACTACAAAAGTGCTCCTACACTAGCGCCAGAATGCTGTCAGCGAAGATACGGGCGAAATTTCTTGCAAAGGTTTCAGCCCTTGTGACCGGCTTGTTGAAAATGCAACAAGATGATGGAGCTTAGTGAAAAGAAGTCGCCTTCACTAAGTGGGCCCGCAGGCTATTTTTGGCGCAAAGTCTATTTTTAGACTATGTCTATTTTTAGACATATGGATCATGGTCTATGAGTTGCAGGATGCTATTTATGGATGATTGATCGAGTTGGTAAAAAATAGATGGACCTCTATTTTTAGACATTGGGCGGTTTCTATTTTTAGACTGCCGGGCTAAAAATAGAACAGTCAAATATTATTAACCCTTAATAATATTTAGACTATAAACATTATCTTTTCCTCTTGGAGCACTTCAGTTTGATGCTTGGATGTGGCACATGCAGCTGACAGAAGGAAATACACTTTTCCTAAGGGTTAGTTAAGCTATTGCATGGTTGACTTCAGTTAGAACTCATGTGGCAGAGTTTGGTGGAGTTGATGAGACAGTTGGTGGAGTTGTGTTCGGTTTAACTTAGTTGAACTAGTTGTATTTAGTCTAACTGGAAAATACACTAGTGATGAGTGGTGTGAATTAATTATTAATTAATTCACTAATTATTAACTCATAAATCAACTAAAGAACACATCAGTTAACTGCAATGCATGGACATTTCAATGGAGACCAGTGTTAGAGGTGGGTGAAAGGGTGAGTCTACTATCAGTTGTGACTATGGCTGTGCATGAGATTTGCACACACATTGATTGAGATTGCCAATGAGGATTGCACAGTACAAGCCAAGGAGATTCGAACTTGGATCTCATCATTATTCATCTTGGATTGCGCAGTAGAGGCAGGCAGACTTGTGGAGAAGATTTGAACTTGTGACTTGTTCTATATCTGAGCTAGTTTGTGTGTAGCATGTGAGATAGTGCTGAGAGCTGTGAGAGCTTTGTGCTATGTATTGTTACATGTTCTCTATCATTATAATCTACAAATAGTTTGGGGTTTTCAGCTGTAAGCTTTCCCCATTACATACTGTGTTATATGTGTGCTTGATTATGTTTTAATGTGCGCATGCGACTGCTTCTATTTCCGCATATTGATGATCAATTGTAGAAGAGGTTATGTATTATGCATGAAGCTTAAATAGTGTGTAATCAGGATAATATCAGTGAATAATTCAACTATTATTCAAATTTCTACATGGTATCAGAGCCAAGTTGATCATCGGATCTATTACAGTGATTACAATTTATTTCTGTAGACAGAGTCTGTAAGCGGGCCAGGTAGCCTCTGGATCCATCCTTTCTTTGAAAGGTGATATATCCAGTAAATGCCCCTACAGTCGATCTCTGTGCTAGAAATACTTTGTTCTCACATATCGGAAGCGGTTGAGTTTTGAGCTGGTGGAATTCGAATTTGCAGCAGAATTTGGAATTCGAATTTGCAGCAGTTTTCTTGGTGTCGAAGTCAAAATGTCTTTCAACGGATTGCGACTGGAGTATGCCCTTGAGGGCAGCTCGAATTATGTTGCATGGAAGGACAGGATGGAGGTGGTGTTAGATGACAATGGGCTGAAGGATTTCATACATGTGGATGTCCCAAAGCCTACTGATGTTGCTCAAGTTGAGGCTTGGCAAAAGAAGACAGCGAAATGTCGAAGGATTCTATTGGAGGGCATGAAGGATCACATTGTATCCAACCTGCATGGAAAAGCTTCTCCATATTTGATGTGGAAAGCGTTGACAGATTTATTCCAAAGCAAGAGCGACCAGAGGAAGTTGGCACTCAAGGATAAACTCAGAAACATAAAGATGGAGAAAGGCGACAGTATCGCCAAGTACCTCACGAAGTTCACCCAATGCAGGGATGAGCTGGGAAGTGTGGGGGTGACTATAGATGATGAAGAATTGGTGGACTTGGCTCTCCTTGGTCTTCCGAAGAGTTGGCATTCCTATCAGGACTCTGTCAACGGTCAGGAGAAATTACCAGGATGGGAGCGACTTTGGTCGGATCTCATGCAAGAGGAGATAAGGCGAAGTACCAGGGACGGACCTTCATCAAAGGCACCTGATGAAGAAAATTGCGCTTTGGCTGCCAAAGCAAAGAAGGGGAAGAGCAAGAAAGCTTCTCAGTCTAGTGCGAAAGGCAAGAAGCAGGACATGTCCAAGGTGAAGTGCTTTCACTGTCACCAACACGGACATTATGCCACAAATTGTCCGTAGAAGAAGAAAAATAAGAAGGCTGCTGGATCTGTAGCGGGAGAGGCCTTAGCCTCCCAGTTTGAGCTGGATTTTTCACTGATCGCATGCTTGGTCTCAAGTGTGATGGGATAAGTATGGTTCTTGGACAGTGGTGCGTCTTTTCCCATGACCAGAGATCGAGATTTATTTTCAAATCTGGATGAGAAAGATCTTGGAGTGCACATCGAGATGGGCGATGATGGTAGATACAGTGCGACCGGTATCGGTACCATTTCCTTTGAGAGGGAGTCTGGTAAACCCTTCGTATTGAAGGAAGTGTTGCATGTTCCAGGATTGATGAAGAATCTGATCTCTGTGGCGATGTTGGAAGACAAGGGGTATGATGTTGTCTTCAGCGAAGGAAAGACTTTCCTGCGCAGTAAGACAACTGGAGAAACCCGGAAGATAGGGGTTTGAGTCAAGAACCTTTATCAGTTGCAAGTAGATGGCTGCGCAGCAATGGCATGCAAGGCAGGAGAAGTGGTGAGTCGGGATGATGGCGAGCTGTGGCACCGGAGATTGGGCCACCTTCACCATAGAGCTTTGAAGATACTGCAGCAGATTTCTACTGGGCTTCCTAAGGGCACCCCCGTACGTCAGATCGCTGCAAGGGGTGTACCTTTGGGAAAATTTGTGAAAGCCACCTTTCACGAGAAGGATAGTCGCGCCACAACAATCCTTGAGAGAATTCACATGTACGTGTGTGGACCTTTCTCGCAGCTTCACAAGAAAGCACAAGTACTATGT
Source organism: Pinus albicaulis (assembly GCA_034641835.2). NCBI lineage: Eukaryota > Viridiplantae > Streptophyta > Pinopsida > Pinales > Pinaceae > Pinus > Pinus albicaulis. The sequence goes on from CM076576.1 coordinate 787,242,351, forward strand.
GATCTTTGTTGATGATTATTCTCAAGTGCCGGATCTTCTTCATGCTAGTATTGTTTGGTGACATACTAGACATACTCAAAGTTCGTGAGTTCAAGGCGCCGGTTGAGAAGGACCTGGGGAAGGTGTGAAGGCTCTTAGGAGCGACAATGGTGGTGAATTCATCTCTCGCCGACCAAGGACTTTTGGCAGCGTTGTAGTGAATTGTGAGAGACATCATAAGACTCCATAACCCACAGCAGAATGGAGTGGCTGAGCGGAAGAACAGAACGATCGTGGGTGCCGCACGGGCGATGTTGCATGATCAGGGCCTACCCCTTCACTTGTGGGCTGAGGCATGAAATACAACAGTGTATGTTCAGAACCATTGTCCTCACAAGGTTCTTGGCATGAGTACACCAGAGGAGGCTTATTCTGGCAAGAGGCCTGATATTTCCCATTTGCGGATTTTCGGATCTCCTGTCTACTTGCATGTGACGAAGGATGCGAGAAGGAAGCTGGATCCAACTGCTGAAGTTGGAATATTTGTGGGGTACACTGATGCACCTCATAACTATCGAGTGTATGTGCCAGACAGTCGCAAGACTGTTGTGCGACGGGATATAAAATTCCAGGAGGAGAAAGCCATGCAGTGTTCGCTTGAGAGGGAGCTACACTTGCATGCAGATGAGGAGCTGTTAGTTCCTAAGGAGGAGCTTCCAGATGTGGATCAGCCACAAGAGGAGGTTCAGGAGGTGGAAGAAACCACCCAGGCAGCGCCAACCATCAGAGGGCGCATGCGCACTACAGAAGCTGAGCGACTGGCTCGGGATGCAGAGAAAGTTGTAGGACCACCTACAGCACAGCGCAGACAGAGACAGTCACCGGATCGGTACACTGGATACATGGCTCTTATGAGTCAATGTGTTGTGACAGAGCCATCCTCTTTTGAGGAAGCTGTGGAGGAACCCGCATGGGTTGATGCCATGATCGAAAAATATGATTCGATCATCAGGAACAGTGCATGGGAGATTGTCCCAAGAGCGGTTGGGAAATCAGTGGTAGGTTCGCGATGGATCTACAAAATGAAGCAGTACCGACGGGAGTGTGGAGAAGTACAAGGCAAGATTTACGGCCCGAGGCTTTCGTCGCATAAAAGGGATCGATTATGAGGAGACCTTTTGCACTGTCACAAGAGGTACTCTTCCATACATACGATCCTAGCTCTCTCCGCCGCGTATGGATGGGTACATCCATCGGGATAGATGTGAAGACCGCATTCCTCAACGTGTACCGAGGAGGAGGTGTGCATAGAGCAGCTTGAAGGTTTCAAGATCTTCAGCAGCGAGTCGCATGTGTGCAGGCTCAAGAGAGCGTTGTATGGGTTGAAACAAGCACCTCGTGCTTGGTACACACGGATAGACAGTTATTTCACCGGACTTGGATTCTCCAAGAGTGAGGCGGATCCTAACCTATACCAGATTGTGGTGGAGGGTAAGTTGCCGATCATTGTACTTTATGTAGATGATTTGATTTTGACAGGTGATGAGCTGTTGATACTCTCATGCAAGGAGGATCTTGCAAAAGAGTTTGAGATGAAGGACTTGGGCCTCCTTCATTATTTCCTGGGATTGGAAATTTGGCAGCGCAGTGATGGACTGTTTGTTTCTCAGGGTAAGTATGCCCGAGAGATACTAGAGAAGTTCAACATGCATGAATGCAAGCCTGTTGATACTCCTCTTCCTGGAGGTTGGAGGAAGGAGGATGCTACTTCGGCGGAGGTAGTGGATGCCACTGTTTATCGACAGTTGGTGGGGTCGCTTATGTATCTGGTCAATACATGACCCAACATATGCTATGCTATTAACCAGCTTTCACAAGCTATGGTTAAGCCAACCAAGCTCTTCTCGAAGGCAGGCAAGCATGTATTGAGATATCTCAGAGGCACATCGGGATATGGATTGTGCATGACAGAGGATGAGGTGAAGCTATGGGCTTCACGGATGCAAGATTGGGCAGAGCCTAACCACCGAAAGAGCACATCCGGGAGGGATCTCAGTATTGAGTCGACAAAAGTTTCGTACAACAGAAGTAGAGATCCTGCAGCAATCGGGGCCTGGGTTGGTAGAGTCGAGTATATGGCAGCAAGCTTGGCTGCATGCGAGGCCATATGGATGAGGAAGATCCTGGTCGGGTTGTTCGGGTCACACTTGGAGCCTACTGTGATTTATTGTGATAACCAGAGTTGCATTAAACTCTCGGCTAATCCAGTATTTCATGATAGATCCAAACACATCGACATCAGGTACCATCATATCAGAGATTGTGTGCAGCGGAGAATAATGTTACTTTCATACATTCCCACGGAGGATCAGGATGCTGATATCTTGACGAAGGCGCTCACCAGGAGCAAATTCGAATACCACAGAGGCAGGATAGGGGTTGCAGATAATACATATCTTGTTGAGAGGGAGTGTTGAAAATGCAACAAGATGATGAAGCTTAGTGAAAAGAAGTCGCCTTCACTAAGTGGGCCCGCAGGCCATTTTTGGCGCAAAGTCTATTTTTAGACTATGTCTATTTTTAGACATATGGATCATGGTCTATGAGTTGCAGGATGCTATTTATGGATGATTGGTAGAGTTGGTAAAAATAGATGGACCTCTATTTTTAGACATTGGGCGGTTTCTATTTTTAGACTGCCGGGCTAAAAATAGAACAGTCAAATATTATTAACCCTTAATAATATTTAGACTATAAACATTATCTTATCCTCTTGGAGCACTTCAGTTTGATGCTTGGATGTAGCACATGCAGCTGACAGAAGGAAATATGCTTTTCCTAAGGGTTAGTTGAGCTATTGCATGGTTGACTTCAGTTAGAACTCATGTGGCAGAGTTTGGTGGAGTTGATGAGACAGTTGGTGGAGTTGTGTTCGGTTTAACTTAGTTGAACTAGTTGTATTTAGTCTAACTGAAAATACACTAGTGATGAGTGGTGTGAATTAATTATTAATTAATTCACTAATTATTAACTCATAAATCAACTAAAGAATACATCAGTTAACTGCAATGCATGGACAGTTCAGTGGAGACCAGTGTTAGAGGTGGGTGAAAGGGTGAGTCTACTATCAGTTGTGACTATAGCTGTGCATGAGATTTGTACACACATTGATTGAGATTGCCAATGAGGATTGCGCAGTACAAGCCAGTGGGATTCGAACTTGGATCTCATCATTATTCATCTTGGATTGCGCAGTAGAGGCAGGCAGACTTGTGGAGGAGATTTGAACTTGTGACTTGTTCTATATCTGAGCTAGTTTGTGTGTAGCATGTGAGATAGTGCTGAGAGCTGTGAGAGCTTTGTGCTATGTATTGTTACATGTTCTCTATCATTATAATATACAGATAGTTGGGGGTTTTCAGCTGTATGCTTTCCCCATTACATACCGTGTTATATGTGTGCTTGATTATGTTTTAATGTGCGCATGCGACTGCTTCTATTTCCGCATATTGATGATCAATTGTAGAAGAGGTTATGTATTATGCATGAAGCTTAAATAGTGTGTAATCAGGATAATCTCGGTGAATAATTCAGCTATTATTCAAATTTCTACATGGCTAGCGGGACGGGTTCGCCCAGTAGGCATGGCGACCACACGCGAGGCTAGGGGGGCGAATTACAACGATGAGGGGCAATGGGAGGTGGCTTGAGATGGGGAATGGAGGGGAGGGCCGAGAGCAGCTGTCGAAAGCTACTGCGCGTGGAAATAGGAATGCCAAACAGGGGCAAGATGTGGGGGATGAAGGCCAAGCGAAAGGAATATAAGGTGGCTGGCTAGAGAGACAGAGGAACGAAGGAAAAACTGGATCGCATGCGGGGAGAGTTATTGGGACCCGACCGAGAGTAATTTCCGGGGGTGGAGACATACAGGGGTGCGCAAACCAAGGGAGAGCCATCGAAGCGCTCAATCGTGAGAATGGGTGTGAGGTACCAGGTCGTAGTGGTGATGTTGCTTGGGGCTTACAAATTATATAATTGTGTGTAGGCTTTTGTATTTGAAGGAATATGCATGTGTATACTAGGGATCTATAATTTGATCTTATTTTTGTTATATGACTTAAATGGATCAACTAAATATGCTTAAATCCCTTTGTAAATCTGCCCATGTTTTCTCTTAAATTGAACACAAGCAAGAAAAAAAAAGAGTTTCAGGATGTGGATAAATATGATATTGTGACTTTACTATCATTATTTGGTGTAGTAGAAATGACCAGTCACAACATATATATGTGATTTAAATTTAGAATACAAATTCACATTTTTACAAGCACATGTTATGATGGCTTATAAAATTACACCATTTATAAACTGAACTTTGTGGAGTGATCCAATTAACTTATGAATGAGTAATGCATTTCAATTTAAAAGCCCAAAAAGTTCAAAATAAATTATAATTAGTACAAAGTTTATACCATTTGAGCATGGAATTCATTAGTGAGTTGGATGAAAATAGTAAGGCTAGGAGCAATTTTCTTACTATCAAGTTCATAAACCATATCTCATTGAAGCTACCTTACTATTATCTAACCCCTAAACCCAAATACTCATCAAATACTCCTTCCCATATGATCACTTAAGTGCATGTAGTATTATGAATATTTTATATTGTGATGAAGGATATTAATAGTTATGACTTCAAATAATTAGTCAAACTAAGGGTTTCCTAATTTAGCAAAGAAAGAAAAAAATTGATCATGGTGTAAGAAATATTACAGTTGAGTTTTCTCCATTTCAAAATGATATTTCTATTTAAACACATATTTTCTATCACAATGACAACTAATCGTAAGAACTAAAGTTATTAAACTTAATCAAAGCTATCAAGACTAATGCTTTATGTCAAAAAAGAAAAAGAAAAAAGGTCATAATATCATTGAATGAAGTGAATTTAAATTAACATATAAAACTCCTAAATTTTCTATATATATATATATATATATATATATATATATATATATAACATTTTTCCACTAATCCAATAAACTCTAAACTCTATACCATGTTGTGACCATGAGATACTTCAAAATCACCATCAAATTTTTCTCTACTACCAAAATTGATTTCATTAGCAAAACTACAATAGCCTTAAATAACACATGAATGCAATCTTACGAGGATTCATGTTAAATTAGTCACAATACCACATTGTCATGAGTTGTTAATTTTTATTTTTGATGAAATGTTGTTAGTGATTTATCGAGGAGTCATCAATGAGATATACTGATCTGGAATTATCAAATTGATGTAATATAAATTTATATCTTGAAATTGATACAATTTGTTGAGTCTGACAAAGTTTTTTTAATTAGTTTTCTTGCTTGATCTGGAATTATCAAATTGATGTAATATAAATTTATATCTTGAAATTGATACAATTTGTTGAGTCTGACAAAGTTTTTTTTATTAGTTTTCTTGCTTTATCACATGTGCTCAATTCTTAATACGGTATGAAAGCCATGATAAAAAAAACTGATATTATGAAAGCATTTATAATAAAGTGGACTTGGAAGAAATATATGACAATGATCCATGGTAATTGTTGGACATAGGGAAAAAAAAAGAGACTTTGCTGCAGATTTGGATCAACACAACACATCTGAACTGCGATCAAAAGCCCAGCTACATCATGGAGGAAAATAAGCAATACATCTATGCAACAGAAATGAAAACGTTCTTTCATCCATTGATGGATGAGGAAAGTCTGGTTCCCCTATGTTTCCTGTAACTTCAGCACAAATATCAACTCAGAAGGTGTGATTCCCCTATGTTTCCTGGACCTTTCGCACAAATATAAACTCAAAAGACATATATATGTTTCCTGGACCTATGTCTCGGTCGCTCTGCTTGACGTGGTACTCGTGCTGCGGTCTGTACAAGCAATCTACTCAGCCCATGGCTGGGATTGGTTTCTACTCATGAGGATTGGGATCTGGCCACAGATGTATGGAGGCCATGCACACGATAGAGTAAAATTCATGGAGGATAGATTTGTACTTTGCATTTCTGTAGTAGCAAATAAGTCACGGTAAGGCCTGAGGCTACGGTTGACATGGAGAGCACAAGAGCTGCGACAAACCTTCTTCGTGGCAGGGGCCTTCTCTGGCTTTGGAAACCTTCGTCACATTTGTCCCCCATGTTTATTTTTATTGTAAACCGGAAAACCGAATTAAATTTACATTCTTAACTAATCGAATCCAAGTCACAAGAGTTTAATGTAATGTAAATCTAAGTTGTACAAAATTTAACAATACATAAAACTAAAGTTGAATATCTGATATTTTAATAAGCGAAGAAATTATAAAGGAGAGATTTAAATGGCTTTACGTTATCTATTAGATTTTTTTAAGATGGTTTTTGGGTATTTTTTCTGGTTAAAATTGTTTATAATTTAGTAAGGATTTTTTGAATCACAAGTTTGAATTGTGAACTCTTCACTATTTAAGTGTTTTGAGGATTTTTAACGATGTTAAATTCATATATGCAATCAAAATCTCAATTTAAATAACAAAAATAAAAATTTGACAAAACTAATTTCCAAAAAATTTAATAGTTAGACAATGCCATCTAAAATAGACATGTTAAATAGATAATTTTTAAGAATTATAGTATAAAAAAAAGAAACGAGAAGAGAAGAGAGAGCAATATTCATTATAAATTTACATTTTTAGATGGAATCAGGTCAAGTGAGTGTGAAACAGAAAAAAGGTTAATGCCAGTGGTACAAAATTTAAAAATACTTTAAAAAGCAAAAGAAAAAGATGTAATTATTTACGAAATTAAAGAAACTACAAAGGAGGTATGGAGATATGTTTTGGGCTTGGAGTATGTCCTTAAAATATTTTTGTTTCATTAAGAGTTTGTCTTTTTCGTATTTGAAGAAACGGTGATCATGTTCTGCCTCAAGATCAGAATATCCTGCAGGAGTAGTAGCCCCTGCACAAACCACTACTAGACTACTGCAATTTTTAGTATGGTGTAGCTAACCTGTAATAGTATATATTGATCTGATTTATTAACAACATGATACACTGTCCGTTAAATGCTATATGTCTTTCTAATATATATATATATATATATTATATACATATATGATAACTATGTCTCTTACAAATTATAAGTATAAAAAGAAACAATGTCATGTTATATAAAGTATTATATGATATATGATATATATTATTATTTATATACATATATATATATATATATATTATATATATACATATATATATATATATACATATATGTTATACATACATATACACATATTGACCCCTATATTTGTCAATAAATACATAATTATCTCTGTGAGTTACAGTATAAATTTTTTCCAGATATATAGACAATTATTATTACTGTTAATGATATAAAACCAAATCATTAAGTTTAGGGTACTTTATAATTAATATGAGAAAATATGTTTTATTATTTGTAATAAAAAAACATAGTACATTACTAATAATGGATTTATTAACATCCATTAAGACCAATATGGTTTATGGGGCCTTAAGAAAGTAAGAGATTAATTGGCACTCTTTAATATTTTATTTCTATGATCAAAAAGAAGGGAGAGAAGCCTTCCTAGATCACTATAGTTTTGTTGACTTAACAATTCAAGAAGGTTGGTGGTGTGGAAAAAGATTTGGAAATGAGATCGGATGTCAGTAAGAGTTGGCAATCCAGGAGAAAGTGTTTCATCTTCAACCTTTTTAGTATTTCAAATGTGACATACTCTTTTATCCCAAGATGTTTTGGGAATAGACCAACACCTAGTTTCATTTCGAGGCTCATGAGAATTATTTATTGTCTTTGCAATTTTCATTTTCTTCTTAGCATTGGTCAAGACAAAACGATAATTCTAGTTTGAAATATTGGGTTTTATCACCTCGTTATAATGCATTAGCTTTATTTTCCCCTCTATCTCCTTATCATCCCACAACTTATCCTTAAATTTGGAAAATTAGTATTTTTAATATTATTCTTATAAATTTCCAAGATGATCTCCTCCTTTACCTGCCAATACTTGTGCCAAAACTGGGCATCTTTCTGTTAGCCTTGCTTGAGTCGAAGGTGGGGGCTTTGGATAGAGTTAGAAGAAATTTCGGGGAACCTCTTGGCTTCCATGTTGTAGATATTTTTCTTATACATCAGATACCTAAACATAGCCATGGTTTCAATGGGGGAAGGTTGGCTTCAATCAAGAGGACAAGGCAGGGAGTGTTTCCTTTAATCTTGAGGTTGTAGGTTATAAATTATTTTTGGATTAGCTCGATCTTCCTCAAAGATTATCTAGATATACTACAACTCCAAACCGCACATCCATATAAAATAACATGGGTGACAAGAGTCTTAAAGAGGGACAATTTTTTACTCCATACCCAAAGATCATTCAACTTACGATAGTTTTCAAGCTCATAATAAGCTTTCCTCCATACCAAAAGATCAGTCGACTTAAGATAGTTTTCAATCACATAATAAGCTTTCCAGCCACCTATTATTCCTTTCTCAATGATATAATTCTAGTTGAGTTGATGATGAATATCAATACCTAAATATTTGTATGAAAAACCTTCTCCGAGTAATTGTTACCATAACTGAAATTATCAAAGTTAATCCTTTTAGATTTATCATGACTTTAGTATTTAATATAATTTTGTTTAAAACTTTTAAAAATATAAGTACGGTTTAATGTAAAAGTAATTAAAAAAATATTTCAATATTTGTTATAAATTAAATATTTCAATGCCTATCATAATTTTACATCAACTTTATATGGAGAGATAAAGTAATGGAAGGTGAAAGGATTTCTAATTTAGTTTATAACATACTTTTGTTTTTTAAGTTTGCCAGAGATTTATAACTCCTTCACTACTTTATATGAAGTTGACAAGTTAGCCCCAAGAGTTAGCTAAATTGGTCGAGTCCCCATCATTTTAAAGCATCTTTTTCTCTTGAGAGGTCATGGGTTCAAATATCTCGACACTCTCGAGGTTAGGCTCTATGGTTGAGTTGGGAGGAAGTGGTCCCTTCAGGTGGATAGGCTCTATAGTTGAGTTGGGAGGAAGTGGTCCCTTCAGGTGGATATTCTAGCAGGAAGTGGTTCCTTCAAGTGGATAATCTTGGTACAAATATTTCATGGCGTGCTCCCTTCAAGTGGATATTCTAGCTGGAAGTGGTCCCTTCAGGTGGATATTCATAATACAAATATTTAGTGGATGTAGTGGTCACTGATCGCTAGGTTCAGTGAACCAAATAGGAAAAAATATAAAGTTGACAAGTGGAATTTAAAATAATATTGATATTACAACACAAATTAAAAGAGATGCATAATTTATTCCTTGGTCAACACATTATATATATATATATATATATATATATATATATATATATATATATATATATATAGGGAACTAAGCGTCGATAGGGATCAAATTTCAAGATGAGAATATATTTTTGAGTGCAAAGCTTGAGGAAATGTTTGCACCTAAATAGATTTGATTCCTCTCAACTCTTGGTAGATATGGAGTTAAGATATATTTATTGTGGTTTTGAACAACACTAATAAAATGTTTCAACTATAAGAATTTTTTAATTCTCACTTGTTTGTATTATATATATATATATATATATATATATTTTTTTTTTTTTTTGTTATTGATATTTTATAAATGTTACATATGTCTCTCTACATTGAATTATTTTCGCAATTAATACTTTTTAAAATGTTGCATGCCAACTCCATATTCAACATTGAAGAAATAGCAAATCTCTATCATACCTAAGAAATTATTCAGGGAATAAGAAAACACTCTATATATGTATGTGTTTGTGAGAGAGATATTAAAATATTTTAAAGCTACATTAAAATTTCTTTTATTATTAATATGTTTTAAATATTATATATGAACTCCATATTAAGGAGTAAATTATACTTCCCACTTACCATTGAAAGTGAAAATATAAGTAAATTTTTAATTTAAAATATTATACTTTGTCAGTAATATAAAGTTGATAAAATTTATGTTATTTATAATTAATGGTAAAATAATTTTTTTTTTATTAATATATTTTTGTTTTAAATGTTACATGTCATTCTAACATAAGATGAATTATGTATCATGTAGTACAATATTATTTTTACATGTCATTGGTAACGTACATGCCATTTTTCAGCTCCATATTAATTAGTGAAGGAATTACATATCTCTCTCCTACTAAAAAGTACACACACACACACACACACACACACACACACACACACACACACACACACATATATATATATATATATATATATATATATATATATAATTAATTTCAATTACTTTGTCTCTCTATATAAAGTTTGATGTAAAATTAAAGTGGAAATTGAAGTATTTTACTATGCCGTAAGGCGTTCCCCTTTGAAAATAACTCCCCCAGTCGCCACTCTACATCGTTTGGGACCATCAATCTTGTGTTAGACGATTGAAAAATTATCAACCATTTGATGCGAATTTTGGTTGGTTAGGGTGAGTTTTGGTTAGTTAGGGTTATATTAATTGCCTACATATTTCAAGTTCAGAGAAATGGTCGACATATAAAATTTTGGATCTCAATAGACAGTGACAAAAATGCATGGGTAGGTTAAGAAGTGTCATAATCGATTCCAATGAATGAATTTGTTTTCCCAAAGGGGGTTGCCCGAAGGGGTAAGAGCTCAGAAGATGCTACGAAGAGTTGTTAAGCCAAGAAAATCCAGAGGCGATGTAGATCCTAATCGATTGAAGCCGGACTAGAGGAATCGTCCTCCATAAATTTCACAATCACGTTCTGAATCTGGTCTTCTTTTTTCGGGGTCAGAATCAGTGAAATGACTAATATTTCCCCTCATAAACAGAAGTGTCATCATCTTCTGGCAAAGAAGAAATATAGGGTCATGACTTGAATTTCAGGTGCAGATTCTTATTCATTAGAGGTGGGTGCTCAAATAAGGCGAAGAGTAGGCAACCCTTTACTCCTTAGAAGCAGAAACAACTGCAGAAGAAGAACCTGAACATGCTACAAAATTCCTTGGAAGAGGAATCAACTGATAAAAAACAATTTATTTATCTAGGAGATAGAAGTGGGGATTTATTCCCATATTTGAATTTGAGGGTAGTTGAGGGATGCAAATCATATTTTACCTAGAAAAGAGTAAGTGAGACCATTAAACCAAATTCTTGCTTCCCCATGTTCATTTCTGCGATGTTAAGGTTGGACAAATTCAGGTGTCATGTTGATTAAATGAATAAAACTTCTCTCTTTTCAGAGAATGTAACTTTAGAGATGATTGTGTCAAATTATTTCGAAGTAGTCCCACATCCATCGTTATGTATTGGAACAAAAAATGAACTCCACAAGCATATGGAAGAATCCCCTGCAAGGGAAAACTGTGACGACTCGGTGGGAAATATATAGGTATGAGATAAATATGAGGAACTGAAAACCGAAGAGGAGATTGAAGTGAAAAAAGCTTCACATGTTTCAGATATTGTAGCTTTAGAGATTAATGTCCCGAAGTGTTTAGAAGTCGTCCCACGGACATCGATATGCACTGAAATACGAGATGAATGACACAAGCAACAGATGGAAGACTCACCTGTAAGGGAAATATGTGACAGCTCAACAAAAATTAAACATGTACAAGATAAATGTGAGGAACTGTGTAATGAAACTCGGGCTATATGTGTGGAAATGTGGCAGGAATGTGAGGAAAAGTTTCAGGACATGCAGTCTAGGATTAATGAAATGCTGGATAACAAGATGAAGGAGTTAAAGGAAACCCATGTTATCTAAGACAATTGTTTTAACAAAAGGAGATTGTTCTTTGGAGATGAGTCCTCTGGTAGAAATGGCGGTCATGAAATCCATCTTTTAATGGAAAAACATCTAAAATATAGGTCCAGGAAATTGCAACTCATGCAGTAACTCTGCAAGATTGAAGAGGAGGAGCTTGAGAAAACACTTTTAATGAGCCAACTAAAAGAGCTTAGGAGTCACAATTTGTTGTAAAGATGAACTATCATTATTGAAATGCAACTTGTTCTGTATTAATTTTTCGCATTGTCTTCGATTCCTCTGTACAAAATCGATAAGGGAAATCAAAGTTAGGGTTCTCCATGGGGTGAGGGGTGATATCATGACTCTCTCTCCTCCTTTTTAGTTTATGAGATTTCGTTGAAGAATTATTATTTTATTGTAATAAAAATTTATTGGGTTGTTTTGATGTTGCAGATGTGATCTTTGAATCATGAGGGATGCTAATATGTTCTTCATAAAGACTATTCTTCAAGCCTAATATCTATTCTAATACTTCACTAAGATTAATACAAATCCAACATTTGTTAATGAGAAGGGGAGATTGAGGATTCAACCTTTTCATTCATTTACTGAAGATACTCATGGTTGTCACATATTCCCTCCTAATATTTGGAAGTTATTCATTCTTATCTATTGTTACACATTAGAAAACACCCATCTAAATTGGGGTCTTATATACTTAGTGCTCTACAAGAACAACACATTTTTTGATATGTATATTTGGATCTATAAATTTGATCCGGATTTATGCAAGAACACAATGAAATACAAAAATACACATTAAAAAAGAGATGCAGCAGAAATACAACTTCATTTCATTAATAAAAAATAACTTAAATATGCTTACAGACAGAATGGAAATAAACTAGCTAGGGCATTGGTAGCTTATCTCTGAGAAGAGATGTGGTGGGAACAGGCCTCTGAACTATGTTACAATGAGGCTCAAGGGCCTATTTATTATTGAGAAACAATGGATAACCCTAAACATCCAATAACCTAACCCTATGAGATGAAGTGCCAGAGTTATTGGCCCTGTTTGGGTAAATTGGTACATCAATCTTCCCAGGGATGTAACTTTGGCATACGATCTCCGTTTGATATACACAATACCTTGTTAGAAAGATATATCCGAGGAATACAGCTTTTGATGTGAGAAACATCAAAGGAAATTCCATGTTGCTTCCGATTTTGCCAAAAAACGTTGTTTAGGGCCTCAAAACGGCTCCGAAAGTTTAAGACCTGAAAAACTACTAAAAATAGTAAACTGTGCTAAAATTAAGGAAATTGAAAAAACTGAAAGAAACAATGGTGGAGCCCTAAGTGGAATAGTTTTGTGGCCACCAATATCCACCTGGATCATTCCTCCCCCATTAGGAAGCAATGATCCCCGTTGTGTTGAGTTCCTCCATGAGATGAGGAAACTTCTGCTGAACTAATTGGTCCCTGGTGAACCATTTGCCTTGGTGTAGGAGTTGGCCAAATTTGACAACCCGATACAGTTGGATCTTCTGTTGGCGAGTGTTCTCTATTTTCATGTCCATGATATGATCCGTGGTGGTCTATTCCATGCAATCTTGGTTTAACTCTGTTGATGTGAGGTGTTCTGCAATGTCAGAGGTGTTTAGTAGAGGTGGAAAGTAGGACTGAAGGCTGTCTATATTGAAAATTGGGTGTAAAAAAAGGAATGGTGGAATACTGAGCTCGAAGGCATTAGACCCTACAACCTTGATGATGGTGTACAACCCATATCGGAGCGGGCGAAGCTTGTGGTGGTGTCCAATAAGGCGCTCCTTCTGCAAATCTAGCCACACTTTGTCGCCCACCTAGAAGTTGTGTGGCACTAGCATTGGCTCTGTCCAATATGCCATGAAACTATTGGCGGATGTTATTAATGTACTCAATGAAGTTGTTTGCCTTGTTAGCTTTAGACTGGATATGAGCCGAATCAGCCTGAGTAGCCTCAAATGGCATGGCTATGTCAATGGGACATAGTGGTTGCAATCCCAAGTCCACTTGAAAGGGGGTGTGGCCGGTTGAGCTGTGGAGAGCCCGATTATAATTGTGTTGTACATAGGTAAGGTTCTCATCCCATGTGCGTTGATTCTTTGAATTTTACATGCACATAATGTGCACAATCATACCGTTGATGACCTCTTCATGGCCATAAGTTTGGGGATGGAAATTTGTGGACTTGGTGAGCTTGGTGTCTAACATTGACCAGAGGTTGGACCAAAATATGCTGAGGAACCTGTTGTCTTGATCTGAGATGATAGACTGTGGGATCCCAAAGTGCACCCACACTCATTCAAAGAAGAGTTTAACAATGGCTTCTGTTGTGATATTCTTCTTGCAGGCTGCCATAATGGCCATCTTTGAGAATCTGTCGACGACCATGAAAACACAGTCATTTCCATGCTTAGTAGAAGGAAGGAACGAAATGTAATCCATGGATATGGATTCGCAAGGTCGACTAGTGGTAGGTAGCGGAGTATAGATGCTTTGCTTCTTTATAGTCGGTTTGGCAGTAACACAAGCAGTGTAGGATCTGATGTACCTCCTGACATCCTGTCGAAGGTTTGGCCAATAGAGATACTTTTGCAGTACTGCCCCTCTTTTCTCGACCCCAAAATTCCCAGTGACCTGAATGTAGTGTGCTTCCCAAATCATCTTGGCACGCTAGCTTGAAGGAACACAAAGGTGTCCAAGGTGACATAACACTGCATCTTGGAGGTGAAAATTTAGAACTTGTGTACCCTCTGTGTGGCCGAATTCTGGATTTCTCTTGTAGATAAGTGACCAATCATAAGACCCATGCCCACAAGAGTTGAGAACGGTGGTTATCACCATGATTGGTGGTTGGTTGAGGCAGTCTGCAACATTATTTTTGCTGCCCTTCTTGTAATTTATGTTCAAATGAAACTATTGCATATATGTGGACCACTTCTGATGGTGATCGTTCTGCAACTTTCCTTGTGTCTGTATGAACTGCATGTTGAAAATGCGGCCAGATGATGGAGCTTAGTGAAATGAAGTCGCCTTCACTAAGTGGGCCCATGGAGCAAATTAAAGACGCCAAGTCTATTTTTAGACTATGTCTATTTTAGACATATGGAGCATGGTCCGAGGATTCCAGTTTGAGATTCTTGGAGCATTGGTCATGTTGGTAAAAATAGATGGGACTCTATTTTTGTGACCTATAGGTCGAAGAGGTCGAAGTCTATTTTTAGTCTGCCTCTCCTAAAAATAGGGAAGTCAAATATTATTTACCCTTAATAATATTTGGACTCTAAACAGCAGTTTACTCTCTTGGAGCACTTCAGTTCGAGCCTTGGAAGTGGCTCATGCATCTGACAGAGGAATTACGCTATTCCCAAGGGTTTGGTGAGCACATGCATGGTTGACTTCAGTTAGGACTTCAATGGCAGAAGTTTGGTGGAGTTAATGAGACGGCTAGTGGAGTTGTGTTCGGTTTAATTTAGTTGAACTGGTTGAGATTAGTTTAACTAGCTAATCAACTAGTTATGAGTGGAGTGAATTAAATATTATTTAATTCATTAATTAGTAACTCATTATTCAACTCAAGAACACATCAGTTCACTACGGTGCATGATCAGTTCAGTGGAGACCAGTGAAAGAGGTAGATGAAAGGGTGGAGTTAGCTATCAGTGGCGACATCAGTTGTGCATGAGATTTGCACCACACTTGGAGGAATTGCCCATGATGATTGCGCTGTCAAGCCAAAGAGATTCGAACCTTGGATCTCTATATAGACAGGCCTGGATTGCGCAATAGAGGCAAGGCAATTGGCGGTGAGTTTTGAACCAGTAACCTGTTCAAAACTGAGCTAGTTTGTGTGTAACTTCATGAGAAAGTACTGAGTACTTGTGAGGAGTATTGTACTGAGTTTGTTACATGATTTCTCCATTACAATATACACAATAGCTACGGGGTTTTCAGCTATAATCTTTCCCCATACATACTGTGTTAATGTGTATGATGATTTGATGTGTTATCGCTTGATTTTATTTCCGCATGTTTGATGATCTGAGTGGAAGAGATTATGTGTTGCATATAAATTCGAATTGTATGTGATCGGGATAGTCTCGGTGGATAATTAATCATTATTCAGAAAATTTCTACACTTTGCGGGGGGTCGGTGGTCTATGTGGATGACCGTTTCCTTCTCCAAAATGTAATTCTTCCCTTGTCAGAAAGCCTGCACAATGGAATACATTTCTTTTTCATAATTAGGATATTTGCAGATTTTGTCGGACAATGTCTCACTTTGATATGCCACTAGATTCCCCTGTTGAGTAAGAACTACCCCAATAGCATAGTCAGAGGCATATGTCTCGATCTCAAGTGGTTGTTGCAAGTCTGGTAATGTGAGCACTAGGGTAGAGCAGAAGCGATGTTTCAATTCTAGGAACGCCTTCTGTTGAGATTACGAACAAAATAATTTTCTTTCTCTCCTCCCTTGGTGACTTGAGAGAATCCCAACACGAACCTACGGTAGAAATTAGCAAGACCCAGAAAGCTACAAAGCACTGTTAGAGTGGTTGGGGTTGGCCAATCCCGAAGGACTTGGATCTTTGTTGGATCCACATGTACGCCCCGTTCATCAATAATTTATCCCAGATACTGAACCTCGGTCATGCCAAAAGTGAACTTCTCCAAATCGGCACACAACTTGTGTTGCCGCAATGTTTGGAGGATCTGTCGGATGTGGTGGAGGTGCTCTTCCAAAGTCTGGGTGAAGATCAGGATGTCATCCAAGTACACTACTAAAAATGAGTTGGTGAATGGTCGCAGGATGTCTTCCATCAGCCTCATGAAGGTTGCAAGAGAATTTGTCAACCCGAAAGGCATGACCAGCCATTCGAAAATGCTCTCCTTGGCTTTGAAGGCAGTCTTCAACACATCGAAGGGTTCTATTGGTACCTACTGATACCCGGACTTCAAGTTGATCTTGCTGGAATATTTCGCCCCTTTGAGTTGGTCTAGAAGGTCATCGATCTGTGGGATCGGGTACCTATTCCAGACAATGATCTTGTTCAATGCCCAATGGTCAATACAGATTCTCCAAGTCCCATCCTTCTTCTAGACCAACACGATCGGGCTCCCACAGGGTGATGAACTCGGCCGAATGTGACCTTTCTGCAGCAGCTCCTGAATTTTCCTCTTGATTTCATCGTTCTCCAGAACAGGGAACTGATAGATCGATCCATTGGGCAGCAACGCACCTAGGGTCAGATCGATGGGGTGCTTGACCTGACAGTGTAGAGGCACCCTTGTGGGTGAGGTGAATATGTCCCCGTGCTCCTCCATGACCTTTTTCATTTGTTGTTGTCATTCATAGGAGCCCTGTTTGGAGGCTGTGGCCATAGTCTTCTTCTTGCCTTAAGGGTGGATCATTAGGAAAACAAATTTCTTGGTTTTGGAAATGAGCTTACTGCATTGTTTTGCAGTAACCAAATAGATAGCGGCAAGCGATGGTACCTTTAGTATCCTGTACAACTTATTTCCCAAAGTAACAATAACTGTGCGAGGTCGGGACTCATACACCGCATGTCGCTTCCACAAGTATGGTTGGCCTAACAATACATCACAAACATCAAGAGGAGCAATGTCACATAATACCTCATCAGTGAAGGGCTTGCTACTGTAGGGAAGGCGACACTGATAGCTGACGCGGAGATCTCGTCCTTGGTGAAGCCACCCGATGGTGTACATATGTGGGTGTGCTATCGTCGGCAAGCCCAAATGCTTCACGAACTCTGTTGAAATGAGGTTCTTTTGGCTCCCACTATCGGCAATGAATTGTAGTGGGGAACCCTTTATTCACATCTAGGAGTGGAAGAGACACTCCTCCTCTGGATCTTTCAGTTCCTCCTTCTGGATCTTCGTGGTGGTAATGATGGCATTGGGATCCGTATCGATAATATGCTTACTTATGTCATTCCCCTTATCGGGTTCTGATTCAGAGTCGGAGCATGCATATGATTCATAAGCCTTCATCTCAGCAATCCATGACTGCTTGGCCCGACACTCACTTGTGTTGTGAGTGTAGCTCTTATGCAACTCACACCACTTTCCATTGTCCTTATTCGGATTCACGATGTTGTTAGTTTCTTGCGACCTTGGCAGATTGACTTGGGTCGTCATGCCTTGGATTTGTCCTTTGTTCTGCAGTTTGGGGCACATTTCCCTTGATTTTGATTCGCAGATCCAAAGTCTCGCTTATTCTGTTTGAATTTATGCTCAATATTGGCAGCATACCAGTATGGTGTACCAAGGGAGGAGATGTTGAGGAACTCCATTTCCTCTGAATGTATATGTACGGACAAGCTGGTACCATCAACACCAAATGTTTCTCCAAATATTTGATACCCAACTTTGTGCGCAGGGTATGGAACAAATTCGTCAGCTCATGCAAATCTTGATCCCTTTATTGCTGCAGCATGGTCCATTGTATGTACTTTTCCTCATAGCTCCCCGTGGGATAGTATTATTCCTTGATGGTGTCTCGGAAATAATTCCAAGTGGGTATGACTGAGAACAGAGAGGGTTATGTCTCGTCCTTTTTATCATAGTAGGTTTCCCACCAATCCTTGACATGGGGGGTAGCTTTGAGGAGTGCAAAAATAATATTTTCCCGGTTGGAAAAGTCATGAACCGAGAAATATCCTTCTAATAGATTCAACCATCTCTCTACAAAATCTGCATCTATTTGACCCTCAAATAGGAATTGTTGAGTCTCAAATCTACATTGTTCTTATACATCTTCCTAGACCTTTTTCATTCACCTAAACCTCCCAAGTTGTCAATATCATTGTATATTAATTGCAAAAGAGCATCTAAAATGGTTTTTAACTATATTTTTGTGTCTGTTGTTTGATTTAGATTTTTCTCATTTAGCTGCGGAATCTTGCCACTTTCCGCAGCTGCTGCAACTTTCCGCAGCCATTTTGTGAAACTCTATGTTACAGGTGTCTTCAGGTAAAACGAGCCACATGGGCAAGTTAGAAATGATGTGGACATGGATCGTGTCCTATTGGCTCGAGAAAATTCACCTAAGGAGGCTACGGTCAAAGGTGGCCAAGTGGAAGTCAACCTTAGAGTCCCACGGTGACAGAACTCTGTTTCTCGTCACGTGGAGATTTATATGACCGTTTCTAAATTGCGGGAGACAAATCAACACCTGTACATGGCTCCATAAGCCGAATTCAAACATCCACTCTTCATAGATTTACTCCTCAACGCGGCCATGATCCTAGATCTCTGGACGTAATGGTTTACGTGTTCTCTATCAGCATAAACTTTATGGAATTAGTTATATTTCCTTTGTTATAAATAATGTGTTTGCATACGCATATTAGATTAGTCTATGTTAGTTTTTATTAGTCTCCATTAGCTTCCAGATAGCTCTGTAATGTAATTACGTTGCCACTGTGCCGTAATATCACCTTTCTGTTATGACTGCATTTTAATATATAAGAAGACTATGTTTCCAAGCGTAATTCGTACTTGAAGTCTGTTGCCAAGGCTGGTGTAGAGGGCCCCTGCACACGCTGAGGTTTTGTGCATTATTGTATAGTTCTTGTTTTATTTCTTTAAGCTCATTGTGCCATAATCATTCATGTGTTTATACATTGCATCTTTCATGATATTTATGTTTCATCACTGTTTATAATCTTTCATGCTTTACATTTTACTTCTGTCTTTCATGTTTTATGTTATTATTAACTGATCAGTGTTCTTGTTTCAGGTTATAAATAGGCAGCCCGGGCATTTGCATAACTTTTTGACTAATGACATGGAATTAATATTGTTCTGCTGCTAATTTACTTTTTGTTTAATTCCAGCACTGCTTTGTTTAATTCAGTCTTGCACATTTGTTTCAGTAGTTAGATTTAGATATATTAAATTACTCATGACATTTTCAGTTACCTCCGAAAGCCACAGCTGGACTGATGGTGAGGGATTGAATTATGAATGTGTAGTTTGATATTAGTTTACTTTCTGCAAGTTAGATATATTAAATTGCTCATGACATCTTCAGTTACCTCAGAAAGCCACAGCTGGACTGATGGTGAGGGATTGAATTATGAATGTGTAGTTTGATATTAGTTTACTTTCTGCAAGTTAGATATATTAAATTGCTCATGACATCTTCAGTTACCTCCGAAAGCCACAGCTGGACTGATGGTGAGGGATTGAATTATGAATGTGTAGTTTGATAATTAGTTTACTTTCTACAAGTTAGATATCAGGTTACTCAAGTTGTTTATGGTTACCTCCGAAAATCATAGCTGGACTAATGATGAGGGATTAGAAGATAAGTTGATGTAATTTGATTTAGATTTACTTTGTTGCAACTTTTGATTTCTTTAAGCATAGTTTCTTTTGTGTTTGAACAGCAGCAAGAATAATGAGTTTCATGATCAGTAGTTCATTGTTTGTTTGACTAGAGTAGTGATGCAATTTCATTTTCTTTGAAGAATTAATTTTGTCATTGTGTGTGTTTAAAATTCTTTTGAAGTTTGGAAAATCATTAGAAAGACATTGTTGTCTTGAATATTTGTCTCCATACTTGTATTTTAGAAGTTCATAAAAAAATCCAAAAACGACCAAAAAGTAAGAGATAGGTTATCTTGCACATATAGTGCGCCACACTTCGTCAGCTTACGAATCCCGGATTGACAAATTAAATGCAGCAATTTAGGACACACTAAATTGACCAAACATTTTGGCGCCGTTGCCGGGGAAGTGTAACTAGGTAGCCAATTTCTTAAAAAAAAAAAACAAAATAACAAAAGAAGGGAAAACTTTATAACTTCTTGAAGTATGCTCTCCTCTTGCACCTAGTGTGATCTGGAGGATCAGAAAAAAGAGTTATTGGTTCAGTAATTTCTTAATTATGCTATCTTCTTGCACCTAGTGTGATCTGGAAGATCAGAAAGAAAATTATTAGCCCAACTTAAAAAAAAAAGAAAAAAAAAAAGAAAAAAGAAAAAAAAAGATGACATGCATAGAGCAAAGAGATTCTAGGGGAAGGTTTATAGCTAAAGCCAAGAGTTCGATTTTCACAAATCCATCTTCTTCAAGGCATAGACAAGAATCACCACCATCTACCCCTAGCCTTAAGATTTTTGGAATTCAAGGAGCAGCTGAATTAGAGGATTCTCCTATACCACCTACTAAATCTCATTTAGAAAAGGAAGAGACTCCCTCTCATCCTCCCTTGATAGAAGAACTAGAGGACTTTAAGGACTCTAAAGAAACTATCATGGCAGAAAAATCCAAAAACGACCAAAAAGTAAGAGATAGGTTATCTTGCACATATAGTGCGCCACACTTCGTCAGCTTACGAATCCCGGATTGACAAATTAAATGCAACAATTTAGGACACACTAAATTGACCAAACATTTTGGCGCCGTTGCCGGGGAAGTGTAAATAGGTAGCCAATTTCTTTAAAAAAAAACAAAATAATAAAAGAAGGGAAAACTTGATAACTTCTTGAAGTATGCTCTCCTCTTGCACCTAGTGTGATCTGGAGGATCAGAAAAGAGAGTTATTGGTTCGGTAATTTCTTAAGTATGCTCTCTTCTTGCACCTAGTGTGACCTGGAAGATCAGAAAGAGAATTATTAGCCCAACTTTTAAAAAATAAAAAAATAAAAAATGACATGCATAGAGCAAGAGATTCTAGGGGAAGGTTTATAGCTAAAGCCAAGAGTTCGATTTTCACAACTCCATCTTCTTCAAGGCATAGACAAGAATCACCACCATCTACCCTAGCCTTAAGATTTTTGGAATTCAAGGAGCAGCTGAATTAGAGGATTCTCCTATACCACCTACTAAATCTCATTTAGAAAAGGAAGAGACTCCCTCTCATCCTCCCTTGATAGAAGAACCAGAGGACTTTAAGGACTCTAAAGAAACTATCATGGCGGAGGAAATAATAGATGGATTTGGAGGTAGAGGTAGAGGTAGAGGAGGAGGAAACAATGGAGACAACAATGGTGAAGGTAATAATGGAAGAAATAGGGAAGGAGACAAATTGTTTGGATTCCCTATAGTTGATGAGGAAACTCATACAACGATGAAAAATATCTCACCATCTGTCCTCCCTAACTTTTATGGATTGCGAAGTGAGGATCCTGAAACATTTCTGTTTGAGTTTGAAGTTGTATGCCGAACTTATGACTATATGGAAGACTCTCAAAAACTCAAACTGTTTCCTTCAACATTGAAGGGAGCTGCTTTGAAATGGTTCATGGGATTAGCTACTCAATCTATTAGGACTTGGAATGATATGAAACAAACATTTTTAGATAGATATTTGGACTATTGTATGCCCACCAATCACAAGGATGAGGTATTCAAAATGATGCAAAAAGAAGATGAAAATTTGGAAGATTTACTTGAAAGATTTCAATACAACTTGAAAAGAGCAAAGATGAGCAATTTAGATGATGAAACCTTGAAAGCCCTCATATTAAAAGCCATTAGAGATGAATGGATAAATATTTTAAACATGATGGGGAAAGGAGACATTTCTCAACTTCCACTTCGTGACATAACAGAACTATGTGTCCATCTCTCAAGGGGAAAATCTAAAATGGGAAAAGGGCCTAGAGATCCTTCTCTTATAAGGGAAAACAAATCTGCAACTGGATCAGTAAGTAGGGCAGAGATTGGCAATATGCTTGATGAATTCAAAACTGATATCTTAGGGAGCCTTAGTGAACAACTAGACACCCTTAAAATTCAAAACAAACAGAAAGCAGAAACTGATGCTCTAGCCATCTTTTGTCTGAAATGTAGGAAGAAACATGCTTTAAGGGAATGTCCCTTGGATGCAAAAGTTGTAGAAACATGTATGATTTTCTCAGAGAATCATGAGACCAAGGATTGTCCTTCAATTCTTGGACTCAAAGCTGTCTTTCAAGAAGACCCAAATTCAGTAGAATCTCTCTGTTTTGTTGCAAGAAGACCTTGGCAGGGACAACAAACTCAAGGGTTTAACAACCCTATGAATCTTCAAACCCCACCAAATTGGAATCCTTGGCAACAACCTTGGCCCCAACATCAAAATCCATATCAGCCATGGGTACAAAGGATGCAAAATCCTTATGGGAGATTTGCTCAATTTTATCAATATCCTCCATATTTTCAAAATCAACAAGCTCCACAACTTCCAAACCCAAATCCACAACTTTCATTGCCATTTCCACAACAACAACCTTCTCAACAAAATCCAAATCCTCAACTCATGCTCCCATGCCAACAAAAGACAAATCAACTTCCAGCTCAGCCATTGCCAAATCCTAACAATAAAAATCCTCAGAATACTTACATGGTAGAAGGACAACAATTTCCTACCTATATGATTGTTCCTCTCAATGATGTACAACTCAGATCTGGTAGAGTTTTAGAAAAACCTTCTATAGATGACCTAGAGCAGGATACCTCTGAGGAGGACTCTCTTAAAGCCAATAAGGGTTCTGAGGAAGAATCTCTTCAAAACTCAAATATTCAAAAAGAAAAAGAAAAGTTAATACCCACAACTCCTATAGTTGAGCAACCTGCATCTTCATCTACACCTCCTTTTCCTGAAAGACTACAAATTGACAAGGGGGTGGAAAAACAAATCTTGTTGCCTAACTATGATTTTCTAGATGAATTGAAGAATGTTTGTATCAAGATTTCCTTGTTACAAGCCATTCGAGAGATTCCTATTCTAGCAAAAACAATAAAGGAGTTGAGTTTCAAAAGACCAAGAAGGAAACTAAAAGACACAAGAAGAATCCACCTGGTAGGAAAAATTGTAGATATTATGATGGGAAAAATCACCATGCAGAAGTATGTAGATCCAGGAAGTCCAATTGTCAAGACACATATAAATGGGATAGAAATTCCAAACACATTGATTGACTTAGGGGCTGCTATCAACATTATGAGTAGACAGACTATGGACCAGCTAAAACTTCCTAACCTTCTTTTTACACCTACTTTACTGCAACTTGCAGATCGATCAATTATTAAACGAGATGGTGTATTAGAAGATATTTCAGTCTCCTTAGATTCTTGGGAATATCCAGTAGATTTTATGATTTTGACTCCCAAGAGTAATCTAGGAGGGCACCCACTTATCTTAGGAAGACCTTGGCTAGCCACAGCTGATGCTTTTATTAGTTGTAGATCTGGGGATATGTACATTTCTAATGGTAATTCGACAAAGAAATTCAATTTGTATCCTCCAGCAAAAGCAATCACAGAAGTAGGAGACAATGAATGGGTCGATGATGAGGACATTATACAACCTGTCTTTACCATTTCAGAAATTAGTGAGGATAGTCAAATTCTGAACACATTAGAAAATTTTGAGACATCTTCCGAATATGACCCCACACAATTTCAGTTGGAATCTGACATAGAATATTTATCATCAAGACAAATGTCTCTTTACTCTATGGAAGAGTTTGGTAGTTCTACCATTGAGATTTTTTCAGGAAAAACATTGAATATCAACAAACATTTGGAAAAGTCACAACAAAAAGAACTAATCAAAATCTTGCAAAAACATTCTACTGCATTTGCATGGGAGTATACTGACATGAAAGGTATTGATCCTAAGACTTGCATCCATCATATCTATATTGAGGAAAACAGTAGACCAATCAGACAACCTCAAAGAAGGATGAATTCAAATCTTAGGGAGATAGTGAAAGAAGAGCTCTAAAAACTACTCAATGTAAACTTCATTTATCCAATTTCAGATAGCCGATGGGTTTCTCCTTTGGTTATAGTACCTAAAAATAATGGTAAATGGAGGGTATGCATTGATTACAGGGAATTGAACAAAGCAACTTTGAAGGATCACTTTCCTTTGCCTTTTATCGATCAAGTATTAGATACATTAGCAGGTAAAAAGTACTTTTCATTCTTGGATGGTTTTAGTGGCTATAATCAAATTCAGGTAGCACCTGAAGATCAAGATAAGACCACATTTACTTGTCCATGGGGAACTTTTGCCTACTGAGTGCTTCCTTTTGGGTTATGTAATGCACCTGCAACATTCCAAAGAGCGGTACTAGGAATTTTTTCTGATCTAATCCATGATTGTGTAGAGGTTTATATGGATGATTTTACAGTTTATGGTAATTCATTTGAAGAGGCATTAGAAAATTTGGAAAAATTTCTTATAAGATGTAAAGAAACAAACTTTTCATTAAGCCATGAAAAATGCTTTATGATGTTTACTGAAGGGATTGTTTTGGGGCATCATATTTCAGGAGATGGGATTAAGGTTGATAGATCAAAAGTTGAAGTCATCTCCAAGTTACCTATTCCAAATTGTCAAAGAGATGTTAGAAGTTTTCTAGGATTTATTGGTTACTATAGAAGATTTATAGAAAACTTCACTAAAATAGCATCTCCACTCTTCAAATTTCTTACAAAAGACTGTGAATTTAAATGGGATCCTGATTGTCAATCAACCTTTGAAACTTTGAAAACAAGAATATCTGAAGCACCTATCTTGAGAGGACCAAATTGGAAACTCCCTTTTCATATTTCTACGGATGCTTCAGATACAGCTCTAGGAGCTGTGTTGGGTCAAAGAGATTTAGTTCCTTATGCCATTTATTACACCAGTAAAAATTTGACTCCCACAGAGTTGAACTATACTGTGACTGAAAAAGAGTTTTTAGTTGTTGTTCATGCAATTAATAAGTTTAGACATTACATAACAGGCTATGAAACTTTTATTCATACTGACCATTCTGCAATTAGATATTTAATGAATAAACCTATTACTAATGGCAGAGTGACAAGATGGCTCTTACTTTGCAAGAATTCAATATTATTGTGTTGGATAGACCAGGAAAACAGAATACAGTAGCTGATTTCTTGTCTAGGATTCAGAATACTAAAGAAGATTCTCCTGTAGAGGATAAGTTTCCTGATGAATACTTGTTTGCAGTAACTATTAAGACTCCTTGGTATGCGGATATTGCTAACTATTTGGTTACAGGGAAACTGCCTTCACATTTATTTCCAAATGAAAAACGAAAAATTATTCAGGAGAGTTCAAAATATTCATGGATTTCTAACGAATTGTTTAAAACAGGGCCAGATCTTGTGATCAGAAGATGTGTCAGGGAAGATGAAATGCCCGATATTCTTAAGGCATGTCATGATGAACCATGCGGCGGACACTTTGCGGACAAAAGGACGGCCTATAAAATCCTTTCCTTGGGATATTATTGGCCTTCTCTCTTCAAAGATGCAAAACAATATGTCGAAAGGTGTGATAGCTGCCAAAGAGTAGGGAAACCTACCCTTTCAAATGAAATGCCATTGCAAACACAGGTACTCATTGAACCCTTTGAAAAATGGGCTTTAGATTTCATTGGATCTATTAATCCACCATCTAAGCAAAAGAAGTATATATTGGTTTGTACTGATTATGTTACTAAATGGGTAGAAGCCAAAGCATTAGTATCTGCTACTGAAAATTCAATTGTTCATTTTCTTTATGAGGATATTTTTACTCGCTTTGGTGTTCCAAGAGAAATTGTGACAGATCAGGGAAGCCAATTCACATCCAACTTGGTGGAGAAGTTGATGGAAGAATACAAAATCAAGCACAGAAGATCTACTCCATACCATCCGCAAGCAAATGGTCAAGTGGAGTCTACAAACAAAGTTCTTGAAAGTATCATCACCAAAACTGTTCATCTACATAGAAGAGATTGGGCAGAAAGGCTTTCTGAAGCCTTGTGGGCCTACATAACTACATGGAGAAATACAGCAGGACATTCTCCCTATGAACTTGTTTATGGGAAAGAAGTCTTGCTCCCCATTGAGTTCCAAGTCAAGACCTTCAAGATAGCAGTTCAGTTGGGGATGGACTTATCAGAAGCCCAAAAGCATAGAATGGAGCAGTTGAATGAGCTAGATGAGATCAGACAAGAGGAAATTTTAAGAATTGATCTAGTTCAATATCAAAAAGCTAAATGGCATGACAAGTACATCAAAGAGAAGAAGTTTCAAGAAGGAGATTGGGCATTGTTATTTGATTCCAAGTTTAAATATTTTCAAGGAAAATTTCAGACTCATTGGCTTGGGCCATATGAGATTGATAAGATCTTTAGCAATGGAGCGGTAAGAATCAAGACCATTGATGAGTTTCAAACTCCTCTTATTGTGAATGGCCACAGATTGAAAGTTTATCATAAGCCACTCTCAAAAGAGGATTTTGTCAAAATGTTTCAAGAAAATTATGCAATTAGGCTGGTACAGAAGAATTCTTCTTCTCCACTAGCCTAGCTTTTGTTCTTTTCAGTTAAAAAAAAGAAAAAAGAAAAAAAAGAAAAAAAAAAGAATTGTATAAGCCTGAAAACCAATCATTGATTGGCAGTCTTATACATAAAATATAGGGTGAAAATCAGGAACACCTGACACTCTATATTTTCTATAAAAAAATCTCTCTTTCATTTTACAAGTTTTGTGACCACCCACTCCATTCCATTCCACTCCATTCCATTTCATTTCATTTCATTTCACTCCATTCCACTTCATTTTATCTGTTTCATTCCATTTCATCATCAAAGAGAAGAAGTTTCAAGAAGGAGATTGGGCATTGTTATTTGATTCCAATTTTAAAGATTTTCAAGGAAAATTTCAGACTCATTGGCTTGGGCCATATGAGATTGACAAGATCTTTAGCAATGGAGCGGTAAGAATCAAGACCATTGATGAGTTTCAAACTCCTCTTATTGTGAATGGCCACAGTTTGAAAGTTTATCATAAGCCACTCTCAAAAGAGGAATTTGTCAAAATGTTTCAAGAAAATTCTGCAATCAGGCTGGTACAGAAGAATTCTTCTTCTCCACCAGCCTAGCTTTTGTTCTTTCAATTAAAATAAATAAATAAATAAATAAAAAATAATAATATTTTGTATAAGCCTGAAAACCAATCACTGATTGGCAGTCTTATACAGAAAATGTAGGGTGAAAATCAGGAACACCTGACACCCTATATTTTCCAAAAAAAAAAAAAAAAAAAAACTCTCTTTCATTTCACAAGTTTTGTAACCACCCATTCCACTTCATTTCACTCCACTTCATTCCATTTCACTTCATTTTATCTATTTCATTCCATTTCACCAATAAAATTCTCTTTCATGACCATTTCCATTTAGTCAATTTTCATCCGTTCATTTCCATTCACCCAAATAATAGCTGTGTCAATTCCATGGTAGCATTTGTTTCCTGTCTCTCGATTTCCGCGGCAGGCTTGAATTCATGGCTTCTACTCTGTTTTTCAAAAGAATGTACAGCCAGATGTTATTTCCATAATCATGAAATCAAATGCAGGTATGAGGACCAATTATGAAGACATGGGGAATTCAAGATATCAATGAGGAGCAACTAATTGAAGACCAAGGAAAAATGGCAAGAATTCCAAGGTATGAGTAAAAATTTATTTCAAATGGCATTTAAAACACATTTTTACATAGTTATGAACCATAAGCTCCATTATGTGCAATGATTGTATTGAAAAACTCCGTAACCACTCCATGATCTCTGTACAATCCTCCCACAATCCTTGCATTCATTCTCAAACGGTCCCATAATTAAACCTCCGATCTTCACTCATACTCCGATATTCCACCTGTGACAATGAGACGTAGTTGATTTGACTACGGCTTCTTTCAGCCGCATAAAATCCGTAGCCGTTGTTTAAACGTGCTTACATTTATTTTTCAGCCACCAAATTTCAAACACTGCCGGATGTGTTATACTCTTCCTATTGTTCTATTAATCTCACAGCCGTATCTCTGTCGTGCTCACGTAACCCTTCTCTGTTCCGCTTCGTTCTCTGTTACGTTACAGTCTGTATATCCATTCTCTGATATCTACCTGCAGTCATCGTGCTCATTTCCGTTCATTCAGCCGT